>JABAJW010000013.1:33171-88624 GCA_018855395.1 Arthromyces matolae | reverse complement strand
AGCTGGGCTTTACATACATCGAGAAGTGAGAAGATCTTCTTTTACTAACCACTCTTCACGCACCTAAAAGCTTTGGCTGCCTCGCTGAACGGATGTGGCAAATCACCCTCAATCAAAGTATCAAAGCTATAGCCAAGACCGCTCTGCCCAATCATTTCAAGAGCAGCGCGAGTCATCCAGTGCAAGATGTCTATCTGTGCGCGGTATTTACTCATCTCGTCATCTAATATGCAGGGGAATTAAAAGTACCTCTTGAGGACCTTGGAGCAGTTTGCTTCTTAGAGTCACTTTCAGCTAGAAGAACGTTAGAACATTTCGAAGTCGCCATCAAAGTTTTACAAACCCGATTTGCAACATCCTGGAACATGGGAACTGGTGAAAGCGATCAGTACAAAAGTTTGAGATGAATTTGAAGAGCTGGGTCCTACTCATATAACGCATATGCAATGTTGAAAATACGGGATTCAGCATCTTGCGTTGTTTTTTGTGATGTTCGCCTGTTGCATGTAAAACACCATGTGCATTGAGAGAGGGCAATCTACTGCCTACCTTGTGTGGACAAGAGCCCTTCTCCAAACATGATTTTGTTGGCACTACAATGGTGAGTGATATTGTTTCGTGACCGATGACCCGACGCACCCGAGGAAAGAACTCGTTTCTTCGTACACTACCTGATCCTGTCCATGGCATGAGCATGACTAGACTTTTGAAAATTTCTATATCAAACCTTGACGATGATGTGGTGCAATGCCTTCGGGTCAAACAGATACAGATATTTCGTCTGGAACGACACCAATGAGGATGTCTCAATATCGAAGTTCATGCTAACTCACACCAAACATGCCATGAATCTTGGTAACTCTACCAACTGTCGAATGATTGAGTGAAGCGACATATGACCAATAAGGGGACCGTACATTTCTCGGCCAGTTTAGCATTGAAGTTCCATGCGTAAACATCAAAGAGCTGCCCTATATTTCCTTCGAGGGGTTTCGATTTAATGACAGAGTTCGAAGGTGGCGCAGTTTGGATACCTTTAATGAAAGATTCTGGAATCGGTCCAGGAACATTATCAAGATCCGTTTTCCTAAACAATCGTTTCAGAAGCAAAAGAGAGGCGTACGCAAGAAACAGCTGAACAAGGAAGACAAGCATTGCAGATGAAGAAGAAATAGAACTGAACTGGCGGTTCTGTCTTAGTCTTATACCCAGTAACCGACTCCTCCGGCAGATGACCAGGGCTTGTGTACGTGGAAAGCTTTTCATGTGTTCTTGGCATGAGGGTCATGAGCCGCGATGAACAGGGGAAGCTGATCCTTATAAAGAATCGATGATGTCAAGCGTCATCCGAGGCTCAAAAGATAGATTTTGCATATGCGTTCTCGGTCTCCCTTTGTGACACAAGGCAGCTGCGGATAGATGCTAGGGAGGAATACTTCGAAGATCGGCTGACCATTCCTTCGTCGAGCGGTTGCAGCAAACTACAGGCTTGCTATGTGTATTTGAGTCGTTCAACTTTGACGGCAAACCCAAATGAAAAGCTCACAAGGACCTATGGACTACAAGGCAATCAATGCGACACCTCAAGACCGCAGTCCTTATAGAAGTACTAGATGTAAATCTGGCCATATGCTATGCACAATACTTAAACCCATAATAGAGCAATATATTGTGACTGCGAAGTGTTCTTGAAAAACAGCCAATATCAAGGTGAGCGAAAGAAAAATTGGATTTAGATTGTGGAGATCCTTTGCACGTTTATTGAGAGATGGTGAATGCAAGATGGTCGAAACTCACTATGATAATTGTTGTTCAAAGTAGGACGTGCGCAAGTGAAAGTCGAGCTCGAGAATGATTCAACAAAATGGGGGGTCAGTCGCTAACAAGTACAAACAAAACCGCTCACTGTCGACCACGACGACAGAGCGCTTTGTCGCGACTCAACTGGTTCTCGGACAGCGATACTGAAATACTCGACTACTAATTACGCTAATGAGAGGCTTACCATTCCCTGAAAAGACGGAAAACAAGCGCGAGGCTTCATATGACTATGGTACTCCAGTTGCCTACGCCGACGACATACCGATAGATCCTATGCCTGCAGGCCCAGTGATAGACCCAGCGTTGATGGAGGAGAGCATAGATCAGAATGTGAGTCGTATTTGAAATCAAAAGCGGTACCGGAGCTTGGACCTCTATCACCAAACGCGTCGCGTCTCGTCAATATGAACACATTTGTGGCACTTATTGACACACACTTTTTTTAGAAGCTACCACCCCTTCAAATACAACCACCACCATCGCCACTGCCCCTACCTCTTCCCCAACATATCCAGCAATATCCCGACGCTCCTCACGGCGATCCATTCGCGCCTCCACCTCCTCCAATATACTTCCCCATTCAACTTGATCTGATCCCCATGTCTCCGAAGCCTATGAAGAGGAAAAGGAGGCCTCGACGCGAACATGAATGTGGCTTCTGCCAAGGAGATGATATGAAGAACAAGACCGGTCAACCTGAGCTTATGGTCACATGTAGTGAATGTGGTCGAAGTGGTAAGTCAGCAACTTTTGGTCACACCATGGACTGCCAGTCTTCACAATATTTCACAGGACATCCCAGTTGTATGCAACTTTCTGGACTAGGTGATGTTCTACGCTCATATCCTTGGAACTGCATCGAATGCAAGACCTGCGAGCTCTGTGCTCAGAAAGGCGACGATGTAGGATTTTATGTCACTATCTCGAGCTTGTTCGCTGACCATATCCAGGATCGAATACTTTTTTGTGACTCCTGTGATAGAGGTACGCTGTCTTCATGGCTGAAAATATAGATCCTAACCTGTTATAGGGTGGCACATGGATTGTATCCAACCCCCGATAGAGGAGGCTCCAACAGGAATGTGGTACTGCCCACTCTGCGCCTCACCTCCAGGAGATTTCATGGAGGCTCCCACAGAGGAGCTAGAAACTTCGCCTCTAGTGCGAGAAGAGTCAGTCGCGTCTCCAACAGGTTTGCGTCCCCTGAAACCCCAAGGAAAGGGTAAAGGGAGAGGTCGAGGAAGACCACCAAAGGTCAAGACAGTAGTCAATGATCATTCGGAGCATGATAGCGAAGTCGACATCGAAGCGAGTCCGACGATACCCAGAGGGCGTGGCCGACCGAGAAAGAATAAAGCCAGTCCACCGAAAGCGACACAGTACTCTGACAATGATCCTGGTCCTACAACATCTCCTCAACAACAGTCTCGGCGCGCGCATCAATCCCCTGTTGCTCAACATCTTCCTCGTGTCCGATTGCGGCTTCCATCACGCAAAGGGAAGGGCAGGGAAATGGAGGAGGAGGATACGAAGGGTTTATTCGACGACATCCTGACTGAAGCGGAACGTGAAACGTCCCACACTGCCATAACACCAGCCGATAAACGAATGTTTGACCGAAGTCGGACAATTGCCGAGGTCCATTCATTACCACTTCACCCCTTGTTGTTTCTGTGCTTATTTTTCTTTAGAACTTACTCGCTCCGCCTCCTTCAACATCTCACGCCTCCGACACACACGAGCTTCCACCGACACCTGGGCCTTCATCGCGGCCTCTCCGTTCAACCACACATCACGCTCCTACAGCCTCTAGCTCAGCTCCTTTAGTACAATCTACATCGCCAGCGCCATCATCAGCCACCCCAGCTCCTGTCAGCAAAATCGAGGCTGCCCCGCTTCGAATACGAAGTATTCGTTTTGGGCAATACGAAATCGAAACTTGGTATGATGCTCCTTTCCCAGAGGAGTATGCCTCAATACCCGATGGTCGACTATGGATCTGCGAATTTTGTTTGAAGTATATGAAGAGTCAATTTGCCTGTAAACGACATCGCCTTAAATGCAAGGCTCGACATCCACCTGGTGATGAAATATATCGCGACGGTGTTATCTCAGTCTTTGAGGTGGATGGTCGGAGAAACAAAGTTCGTTTGTCTTTCGGGAAATTGACCTTTCCAACAGTAAATTGACAAAGCCTTATTTTAGATATATTGCCAGAATCTCTGTCTGCTATCGAAGATGTTTTTGGATCATAAGTCACTATTTTACGACGTTGAACCATTCCTTTTCTATGTCATGACTGAGGCGGACGAAATCGGAGCGCGTTTCGTCGGCTATTTTAGCAAGGAGAAACAGAGTCTAAAGGAGTGGAATCTTAGTTGCATCATGACGCTACCTGTGCGACAACGGCAGGGTTGGGGAAATCTGCTTATTGACTTCAGTGAGTACTTGTACGCGCTTCAAGTTCTTCGCTGATTGCGAGGCCCCGATCCAAGGTTATTTGCTGTCAAAGAAGGAGCATCGAGTAGGATCCCCTGAGAAACCCTTGTCAGCTTTGGGCGCATTGGGATACAAGAATTACTGGACGTTATCACTTATGCGTTACTTCGAATCTGCACCGGACCGACCATCTCTTGAAGGTCAGCATCAGTCCGTTCAGATTCCTTTTGTCGTCACATTGAAGGGCCGTGTCCTAGATATCTCCGCTGCTACTTCCCTTACCATTGAGGATATCTTTAATACTCTAACTCAGCAGGAAATGATTTCTGCGCGTGAAGTGACGCCACCTCCAATTAAACCGCTCCCGGGTCAGTCTATTAAAATCAACAAGAGTCGCAAGAGTGGGAATTTCACCCGAAGGAATTCGCAGCGCCCACAGACGCAAACCCCTGGACCAGAGACTCCCAAAGGGCCATTTGTGGCGCCAAAAGAATACGAGATCTTTTGGGATCGTGAAAAAGTATCGCAGTACCTGCGAAACTGGGGAAAGAAAGGATATCTGCAACTTCAAGCAGAAAAACTCCAGTGGAGCCCTTACGTCTTGACCAGGAAGGACAAGGCCGATAAGGAGAGATTGTTGGCTGAACAGAACCAAAGGTTGTCCGCCATCATCCCGCAGGAGCCAGAATCGGCGACTTCTCTTCATCATTCAAAAACTGGTGATGAAGAACAGACATCTGCCACAAACGAGGCGTTCCCATCTCCAGCGGATATTTTCGATGATGACGAAGTGGAAGAGGTGCCTCGGCCTCCTGAACGCCGGGAGAAGTCTCGTTCTAAATCGCTTCAACCCCCTGTTACTGTAGCTTCCGTGGCGACACCCCCGAAGCCGACTTCACGGAAACGAAAGCAGAGTGTTTCGCTGCCCCAAGTAGATGAACCACGTTCGACAAGAGGCAGACCCCGTGAGTCTTCGAAGGACGAGGGAGCGGCTGGGATCAAACAAGTTGGACGGTCATTGAGAACAAGACAAAGCGAGCCAAGCAAACGGTCCGCTTCGCCAATGGTGACACCCTCGCGTAAACGAGCAAGAATTGAATCAGAAACGGAGGACGAGGTTGAAGAGACGCCTCGTGTGTCACGATTGGGCAATGGAAAGCATGAGAATAGGGACGCTGGGGATGTGGAGAAGTTGTTTGAGGAGGAGTTTGTGTCTGTACGGGGAAAGACCTGCGAGGAAGTAGTAGAAGTATTGTAATACTATTATTTGGCGAGAGGAATTGATGCAAACAAAGGAGGATTAAACGAGCCACTACTGAACCAATCATTTGTGAGCTCACGACGCAGTCCGATCCATTCAGTTCATTTGAAGATGGATGCAAAGTTGGTACAGCCTCTGTTCATCGTCATCAACAATGGGTAAAGCTATACTGCAGTGAACAGAATATGCAATACGCACGTATGCCACAGCAAGACCGGAGGGATAACAATCTCGACAGTACTGGCTCGGTAAACCAATTCAACCTTTAGTCGGTCAACCCTGACCAGCTCGCCTTTAGACTCCCTTTCAATCTCATCAGAGTTTAGGCCAAGCCCTCGGCCCACATATTCCAGGTTTTTCTGACTTTTTTCCCCCTTGAAGCTGCTCATCGTGTTCATTTATATCATCAAGGACTTGGCCAGAATGCCCAACAGCAGTCACATCCAGGTCCACCTCCATCTCATTCACCAATCTTCACTGTCACAGGACATACTTCACCTGGTCTGAAACGCAAGCAAATTGATACTTCACTTCATCCACAGGTTCTCAAACGGCGTCGCGATGTTGAAGAAACAGACGCGTTCGATATCGACGGCTCTGGTCAAGGCGCAAAACATTGGACCGATGAAGAAAAGTCTAAACTTTTTAGTTGGCTTATGGGTCCTGGTCAAGACGAGCATTGGAATGCCCTTCGTGCGACTAAGAATTCTTGCCTGCGAGAGGTCCGTGATTTGCCTTCTCGTCCATTTGCAGTCGGTTAACCATACTTGACGCAGTGCGCCATTGAGGTGTTTGGTAGCAAAAAAACATATCAGGCCCTAAAAGGCTGCTACGAACGCAATTTCAATTTGTTCAAACAAATCTACGCTTATGAAGTCTATAACGCCCATGCTCCGAATTTAAACTCACTAAACGAGGCCGATCGTTTGAGAGAGTACGAAAGACGACTGCAAGGTGCACGAAAAGCTGGATGTGATGTTGGTAATGTCACTGCCAGAACCATAGATCATTGGCATCGAATGGGCTGGTATGATCTATTTTATCGAAGGTAGCGTCGATCCTTGTCTTTCTTTGTGAAAGTTAAAAATGAACGTCGATCAAAAGATGGCAAGGCGACCCAGCAACGACTCGACCCACTCAACCACGAACCTCTAACGCTACTGGTCCGTCTCAAAATGGAACTGATGAGGTCGATATGGAGGACGATCCTCCGCCGATCAATTTCCCTGATACCACTAATATGATACCCAACGGAATCAATCCCTCGGTCTCGCATGATCGACCACATCCTAGTATTCAGAATCCCATAAACTACATAAACCCACAGTCTCTACGAGAACCTGTTATCCCACACTCGGCTTCGTCTCCAATAGCAGGCATCAGTGCATCAGGCCTACAACACGGCAACGTAAACCCAATACCTCCCACTCCTTCATCTTCAACGGCACCGTCAGGCGCTGAACCTGCTGTCATGAACTTGACCATCACCCAGGCGATGCTATCCACCTACATGCAATACCTCCAAGTGCAGACGCAGACCGGCAAGATGAAACTGGAATACATGAGACGAAGAGAGGAGCGCGAAGAGAAAGACAGTGCACACCGCCGTGAGATAGAACGAATACGGCTGGAACGTGAGACGGCTGAATACGAGCACAAAAAGCAAAAAATTTCACAAGACGAAAGAACAAACCGCGCACTTGTAGGTCCTTGTTTTGCTGAAAGGTTCAAAATACTGACATTTGATCAACATAGTCCCTGTTAGAGAATCCGAACCTCGACGAAGGGATCAGAAAGGCCGCGGGAGAATATCTCAAGAGTCTTTTCGAAGCCAAATAGGCTCTATCCAGGCTCTATCTCATACCCTCATTTTGTGAATGACCTTCAACGACAACATACCCATCTTCCTGAGGAATCGTGTAAACTAACTTATTCGCATATCTTCACTTATTGTTTTCTCAGACTCGAATCTTGATTACTTTTTGCGCACGCAAATCATCATTCTGATTCGAAGTGCTTGGATGCCAACCGTCGACTCATTGGGACTTCAAAAGACTCATACATACAGCACCTGCTGCAAATTTTCGATACCACATCGCTGGCAGCGATTACGCCGGATAACGTACCCATCACCACAGCGCCTTGCGTATTTCTCGCCAATCCTGCTCCTATCGAGTCCTATGAGCCACATACACATGGCACTTGCTTTACGGTCTCGCAGATTCAGTTCCGAAATTCGTGGAGGTTGTCAGGAACTGGTGTCCTCACCTGATTTAGATCTTATACATCGTGCGCTCGCCAATGCTACATGTGTTGAGGGTTGCTGCAATATATAACCCAGATATAACCACTTACCTGCAGGTCATTTCTAACACGTTGCAAGGTTGATGATGGAACACGGATCACGGTACTACGACTACTACCAGGATTTTATGATGGAACATGTCCATCAGACGTGCATGATGTTTTTTAGGTTCGAAATTCTTCTTTGAGTTTGTTCCACCTTCATGTTCTTTCTAATCTTGGCTTTCCGCTGAACTTCAAGAGTTCCAGAGCGACCACCTGTCTCGGCGCTTCAGGAACCGGCGTCCGGCGTATCTACAAACATCTGCGATTCCCCAGTGGTTGTTTGAGAGAGCTGTCGCTGGATCAGGGCTAGCCCTTGTGATTCAAATTGAATACAAACACGAGTCCTCGTATCTTGCGTTCCGTCTAACCTTCAGCGGGTTATCTCTCTCTAAAGAGAAAACTAAATCTTGCGACAGATTCATAAAAGATGCCGCCCTTTCATTTCTGGGATAATGTGTTGTTGTTGACACTTCTAGCCGAGTCGGCCCACTGAAATAGTGATGCACCACTGCTTTCAGGCTTGTCCCTTTCAGCCATGTTCGCGGAAATCGTCCTCACCACCCACGCTAAGCGCTTCTAAGCATCAATCGTTTTTTTGACGTGCTGCAGTAGGGTCTTTCCGTGCATCTGGAATATTTCCCGATTTGCAGCTCCCCTTAAAAGACCTGTTAAAAGCATATCGCCAACCATTTCAACTTGGATCCCTCATGTTTACTCTCACCGCATCATTTGTTGCGATAGCCATACTCTACCTTGTGTGGAGATGCACGCGAAATCACTTTGCTACCAGAGACCTGGCCAATCTCCCCGGACCTCCGTCAGGTTCTTTTCTCAAAGGTTCGTATATCTTCTCAAGTTTCGTGTCGAAGACCAAAATCTCATGACACCTGTTAGGAAATTTCGGTCAATTGTACAATATATACGGCTTCGACTTTCATATGAAAATTGCAGAACAGTGTAAGTACGTGGTTTGATCTCGCCCGATATGTATGAAATTCTGTGTGGCAGTTGGAAGAGTGATCGGCATCTACGGACCGTTTAACGTGAGCTGCTATCTACCCTGAAAATCTCGCGCTGCGTTCTGACTAGAACGTGCTTAGACAAGGCAACTGTACATCTTCGACCCCAAAGCTGTACATCACATACTTGTGAAGGTCATAGAAAACCCGTTGAACTTTGGAACATGCTCTCGCTGACATTACCTCTCAGGACCAATATGTTTTCGAGGAGACAACAGCCTTTCTAACGTAAGTTCGCCTTTCTAGACCGCGAACTGGCCTGATTTGATCCTTGAATTATTCAGCTCAAATAGCATCGTTTTCGGTGATGGATTGCTTGCATCGTTAGGTATGGCTTCGCCTTCGCATGTATAACCTTGAATAATGAGCGATTATCAAGGCGAGCGCCACAGGAAACAACGCAAACTGCTCAATCCAGTATTTTCTATTGCCCATATTCGGAATATGGGTGAGCTTTTTTGCGCCAAGTTTGGATCAACGTTAACTCAGTGACCACGCAGTACCGATCTTTGACGATATATCGAAAAAAGTTGACATCTTCTCTCGCCAAATGCTCGGGTTTGACTGATGAACCCTGAATTTGATAGCTCAGTTCAGCCATCAAGCTCAAGATTGATCGAGGAGAGGAAGAGGTAAATGTGAACACTAATCTCGCAATGACAGTTAACAGAGATTTTGTCAGATCGACATCTTGTATTGGATGACCCGAGCCGCGCTGGAAATGATCGGACAATGCGGCCTGGGATACTCATTCGATACCTTGACTGAAGATACAGTCCCTCATCCATTCAGTAAAGCCGCCAAAGACCTTGTGTGGGTGACGTTAGATTGTTTCCGTAAACTCGATGTTAACCGCCAATATAGCCCTGCCCTATTCCATTTCGAGTTCGAACGCGAGTTTCTACTCACAACACTCGTGAAGATCGGCTCGCCGCAATTCCGTAAATGGGCGGTCGACGTCTTAGCTCTGGGGTCGAAGAATCTGCGGCGACTTAGGGATCTCGTTTGGGTCATGGATGACACGACTACAAAGATCTTCCAGGAGAAGAAATCCGCATTAGCTAGGGGCGAAAAGGGTCAAGGGAAAGACATTCTAAGCATTCTAAGTAAGGGTGACGGGTATACCAATTGATCTTTACCTGATGTTTCTACAGTGAGAGCGAACTTGGAAGCTGCCGAGGAGGACCGTTTACCGGATATCGAGGTTCAAGGACAGGTGTGTCTTTTATTTCTAAATTTGAAAAGTGTTTAGACTTAATCACATCGACTTAGCTGTCGTGAGTGAATCAACCCTGAAAATATCTTTTCCGTTAAATTATGAACATCATCGGCAGAACTTTTACGTTTGCGGGAACTGATACGACTTCAAATGCCTTTGCGCGAGTCTTACATCTTCTGGCTACCTACCCGGAAGCACAGGACAGGTTACGCAGAGAGGTCATGGAGGCTCGACGAATTCATGGCGACATTCCTTATGACGTTCTCAATGGTTTACCCTTCCTTGACGCCGTTTGCCGAGAGACCATGCGTCTGTGAGTGTTGTGATTATAAGTGCCCCTACATCTCATTAATATCCAATAAGGTTCCCACCCGTATCCACAGTGATCAGAACGTACGTATCCAAATTCCATGATGATGCGCCCCTCATCTCTTATGATTATTCCTAGGACCCGTCAAGATGTTGTCTTGCCCCTGTCCAACCCAGTCAAAGGCATCGACGGGCGAGAAATGAGCAACATCTTCATCCCAAATAATACGAACGTTGTGGTTTCCATTCTCTGCGCAAATACTGATCCAGCACTATGGGGATCCGACGCCAATGAATGGAAGCCAGATCGGTGGCTGTCTCCTTTACCACAGGCTTTGATAGATGCTCATATGCCTGGGGTCTACTCTCATGTGTAATTTTCGCCCTTGTCTTGCCCCACACTGTTATCTCTGACTACTGTCACCCCAGTCTGACATTTCTTGGTGGAGGTCGAGCTTGCATTGGCTTTAAATTCTCTGAATTGGAAATGAGTATGTTACATATGGTCCAGATTTCCTCCAATCAGCTGAATTCGGTCTTTTTTTTTTTGCAGAAGCTGTTCTGACTTCGATGGTCTCACAGTTTGAATTCTTTTTGTCAGAGAAGGAGATACTGTGGGAGATGGGTGGTATTGTTACGCCGTCCGTGAAGGGCGCCCCAGGTCAACCTAAGCTACCTTTGAAGGTGAAGCGCCTTGCCCCTGCAAATTAATAACTCGGCTTGTAGCCCAGGTGTGTCAAGCTAATGACAACGTGGCCACGCGTTGACTCCCAACTTCTTCAGGATCGCTGGCGTTCACTGGTACCAGACTCGTAGACTTAATACTACTGTGAATAAGACAAGCTTCACCCCCCGATTTAGCTATCATTACTGTCTAGAAGCAGAGTCCTAAGACTTAATACTACTGTGAATAAGACAAGCTTCACCCCCCGATTTAGCTATCATTACTGTCTAGAAGCAGAGTCCTAGAAATTCACATCGTACAAAAGCTTCTACGCTTCTCAATACTGCTGAGTTCACAGGGCATCGGAGTATCTGCGGAGTTGGTCACGAAGGACGAGCATACTTTAAGTATTTCAGTTGTTCGAAATCTGAACGAAGTTAGTCGCGTTGCTGAGACTCCTTATAAGAGACCTCGACCTTGAAGTTATATGAAGTGAAAAAGGCTCTCTCATGGATATGTTGTCATGCAATTGTCATGCGTATAACGTCTCCACATCTGATTATGTCAGCCGATTGCAAAGGCGGATGACGCTTATGGTCGGCTCGGTTCCGGCTGAGTAAAAAGGATCGCATGTAACTTATATTCCAGGGTAAACCCACTGCAGGGGAACTGTTCCTCTTCGATGTCACGGTCATCCAGCGACGAAAAGGACGGCTCGTCACTCGAAAAGCAGGAGCCATCACCGCAACAGGCGCTGGTGGCCACTGTCAACCAGACACAACGATCACGGTTCGTTTTTTTATTGACAAATGGCGACATCATTCATAATTTTCCAATTGCTGTTTCTAGTCTATTTCGCGTTCCATTTACATCGACGAAAGTTCCGCCACCTCCGAAGCAGTCTCTCGATGATGCTGACCTGATACCCGAGGCGAACGCTCACTTTTTATCGCTGGTTACGTTCGGCTGGATTACCCCATTACTTAGCCTTGGATACGCACGTCCACTCGAGGCTCCTGACCTTTACAAGCTTCAGGATACCCGTGGAGCGGCACGTATCGCTGAGAAGATCAATATCTCATTTGAGCGTCGTATAAAAGCTGCTGAGGAATATAATGCGCGCCTTGAGAACGGCGAAATTCGTCCTGGCCTGTGGAAAACCATCATCTGGACTTTCAGCGGGTCGAGGCAAGACAAGGAGAAAAAGTGGCGTGAAGTAGATGGGAAGAAAAGAGCGAGCTTGATCTGGGCCATCAATGATAGCATTGCATGGTGGTTCTGGACAGGAGGTCTCCTCAAGGTCATCGGTGACACTGCACAAGTAACTAGCCCTTTGTTGGTCAAGGTATGTCTTTATCTCGTCTCTGTGTAGTTATCAGTCCTCATGTTCAATAGGCACTTATCAATTTCGCAACGGAGTCTTTCGTCGCGCACAAGACTGGCGCGAAAGCGCCTTCTATTGGTGTGGGCATCGGTTACGCTTTCGGGCTCCTCGCACTACAAGTCATCGGGTCGTTGTGCACGCACCATTTCTTCTATAGAGCCATGTCCACTGGTGTTCTTATCCGAGGCGGTTTAATAACCGCAATATATGAGCGCTCTCTGAAGTTGACATCGCGGGCACGGTCTACTCTTACCAATGGCAAACTTGTCAACCATATATCCACGGATGTCTCCAGGCTCGATTTCTGTGCTGGCTATTTCCATATGGCACGTTCCAGCAACTCTTCATTTTTTCAAGCTAACTTTAGAATATAGGCTTGGACTGCACCAATTCAAATGATCGTTTGTCTCATCATTCTGCTTGTAAACTTGGGTCCAAGTGCACTCGCCGGGTTTGGTTTTTTCATTCTTGCCACACCTATTCAAACCATGGTCATGAAACGTCTCTTCAATCTACGGAGGAACAGTATGATGTGGACCGACAAACGGGCAAAACTTCTGCAAGAACTTTTGGGAGGCATGAAAATCATCAAATACTTTGCTTGGGAGACGCCTTTCCTCTCAAGGATTTTTGGCTATAGGCAGAAGGAAATGGGGTGTGTCACGACTTCGTCTAACCTCTCTTGTGATATCTAATGTGTATCTTAAGATACATACGCTCTCTTTTGATCATCCGTTCTGCAATGAATGCAGTTGCACTCAGTATGCCTGCTATTGCGTCGGTCCTAGCTTTTGTCACGTACTCCCTCTCTGGTCACACGTTGAATCCGGCGCTCATCTTTTCGTCTCTCACTCTTTTTAATCTCCTAAGACTTCCTTTGATGTTCCTTCGTGAGTCCTTTTGTATCTCTTAAATACAAGTCGTACTTAGACGACTTTGCTTTCAGCTGTGGCCCTGAGTTCCATTGCAGACGCTTCCAATGCCGCCAGCCGCCTGACTGGTGTTTTTGAAGCAGAATTGCTTACAGAAACCATTATTGTGGACGCACCGCTTGACGTAGCTGTTGAGGTCATCGATGCGGCCTTTACTTGGGATGCTCCGCCTCCCGTGGCTGAGGTTAAAGGGAAAGGAAAACACCCTGGTGCCGCTGCGATGGCCTTGGCAAAACAAGCACAAATGAAAAAAGGAACCGCGCTACCGGAAAAACCAAAAAACGACGATGAAACCGTTTTTAAAGTGAAGAACATTAGCATGCGTATTCCACGAGGACAGTTAGTGGCCATTGTTGGTGCTGTAGGAAGTGGGAAGACTTCGCTTTTGCAAGGCATCATCGGTGAAATGAGGAGAACAAATGGAAATGTCAAGTTTGGTGGATCTGTAGGATACTGTCCCCAAAGTGCATGGATTCAGGCCAGCATTTTTATCTCACTCCTCTCTCAAGACATTTCACTCATTTTTTGATCCAGAATGCGACGGTCCGGGAAAATATCTGCTTCGGTCGGCCTTTTGAAGAGGAGAGATACTGGAAAGCGATTCATGACTCTTGCCTCGGACCCGACTTGGAAATGTTGCCTAACGGTGACTTCACTGAAGTCGGAGAAAAGGTTCGTTCAAGATCCCTTACATGCGCTCCGATATGTTAATAATCCTACCAGGGAATATCTCTATCGGGGGGCCAAAAGCAGCGTTTGAACATTTGCCGGGCAATTTACTGTGACACCGATATCCAGATCTTTGATGTTCGTTTTACATTATTCCACAAAAATGTCCTCGAGTTCTCATCTGGTTTATCAGGACCCTCTTTCGGCCCTCGATGCTCACGTTGGCAAAGCTGTCTTCCAGAACGTGCTACAAAACAGTTCGACAGGCAAGACCAGAGTGCTCGTGACTCATGCTCTCCATTTCCTCCCTCAGGTTGATTACATTTACACCGTCGCCGATGGGCGTATAGGGGAGCACGGTACCTACAGTGATCTCATGAACAAGGGTGGCGAATTTTCAAGGTTCGTGAATGAGTTCGGCTCCAAAGATGAAGAAAAGAAGGAGAAGAACGATACCGAGGAAGAGGCCACTGAGGTAAAGGCGGACTCCTCAAAGAAAGCAACACCCGGTGCTGCACTTATGCAAGCAGAAGAGAGAAACACCGGCGCAATTTCTGCAGAGGTATACAAGGAGTACTTGAAGGCAGGCAAAGGATATGTCATCCTTCCGTTGTTACTCTTGTCGCTCGTTCTCATCCAGGGCGCGACTGTGATGTCGTCATATTGGTGCGTAGCCATGTATTGTGTTCCAACAGATGGTCTAATTGAAATCAGGCTTGTTTATTGGCAAGAGCTGTATGTTGCGTTTAAATCGGCAAAATTTCGTGTGCTGACCATTACCTAGAAAATGGCCGCGACCCGAAAGCTTCTATGTAAGTTGGCGATCCGGATTCTGTTGAACGAAGCTAACGCAACAATGTAGATGGGCATCTACGCATTTTTGGGCGTCTCTCAGGCGATATCATTCTTTATCATGGGTAGCATGTTTGCTACGTTAACTTATTTTGCGTCCCAAAGTCTTCATAGGGCAAGTAGTTCTTAAAGCACGCTAGACCTTGTATCTGATGCAAAACTTAGGCTGCAATCACTCGTGTCATGCATGCTCCTATGTCCTTCTTTGAGACAACGGTAAGCTTGAAATTGTTTTTCGTCGTCTTTTTCGCCTCTGACAAATTTTATCAGCCGCTTGGTCGCATTATGAATAGATTTTCAAAGGATATTGATACTATTGACAACATGCTTGGGGGTTGGGTTATTTCGCTGACACTACCTGCAAAATTCTGAAGTCTCCTTTAGATTCCTTACGCATGTTTGCGGGCACAGCGTCTTCAATCATCGGCGCTGTCATCCTGATCGCAATCGTCTTACCCTGGTTCCTCATTGGCGTTGCTTGCATTCTCATTCTTTATGTCTATGCCGCGGCCTTCTACCGTGCTAGCGCTCGTGAATTAAAAGTGAGTTTTCATTTTCTTTTGATAGTGCGCGTCCAGCTAACTTATGACCGCCTTCGTTTAGCGACTTGGTAACGTCCTTTTACACCCAATTTTTGCCTCGACTTATCCCACCTTCAGATGCTGTCTTACGATCCTCTCTGTACTCCCATTTCTCGGAAAGCCTTTCTGGTTTAGCAACCATTCGTGCCTATGGTGAGACAGAACGATTCCGCCTCGATAATGAGACTCGTGTCGACATCGAGAATCGGTGAAGTGTTTAGATGCCGTCCTTTAAGAAGGTTCACTGACTTTTGTGCTTTTCTACTTCAGTGCATATTGGTTAACTGTGACCAATCAGGTCAGTAGTATACGCAGTAACCTTGTGCAGATGTTGATCTTCCTATCAGAGATGGCTGGGTATCCGCCTCGACTTCCTTGGGACAATGCTTACATTCGTCGTCTCGATGCTCGCGGTTGGGACACGGTTCACGATCTCTCCTGCCCAAACTGGATTGGTATTATCTTACATTTTAAGTGTTCAACAAGCGTAAGAACAGCCTTTTTTTTCCCGATGCTTTTTCTGACGTCATGTGAAGTTTTGGATGGCTTGTTCGTCAAAGTGCGGAGGTGGAGAACAATATGAATTCGGTCGAACGCATCGTGCATTATGCGAAATCGGTTGAGCAAGAAGCACCTCACGAGATCATCGATACAAAACCTCCAGCTGACTGGCCTGCTCAAGGACGTGTTAACTTGAAGGATGTTGTATTGAGTTATAGGCCTGAACTACCTCCTGTGTTGAAAGGTTCTTTCCGGTTCATCCTCTTTTGACATGAGTTATTGACACACCTTATCAAGGCATTTCCATGACTGTTGGGGCTGGTGAGAAAATTGGCATAGTTGGCCGGACCGGTGCAGGCAAAAGCTCTATAATGACGGGTGAGAACTCAAGATTTTTTTTACGTGTTTGACTTGTTTTAACCTCTACACAGCCCTTTATCGCCTGGTGGAGCTCACGAGCGGCTTTATCGCTATCGATGATATTGACATCTCTTCGGTTGGTTTGAAAGATCTGAGAAGTGCATTGGCCATCATACCTCAAGATCCTGTGAGTTCTTTATCTGGTGATACCGAAACCGACACTCACACCTGTCTCATGATTTTTAGCTGCTTTGTAAATTCATTTTTAAATACTTCCATCCCTGCAGCTTACCTCGAGTCAGTTTCAGGAACCTTGAGATCTAACCTTGACCCGTTCGGGCAACATGATGATGCACAACTCTGGGATGCTTTAAAACGGTCCTATCTGGTTGAAGATAAGGTGAAGGATGAATCTGTGACTGGAGCCGAGGAAGACCATATTCCCAGTGGGGCTCATACGCCAATCAACCGGTTCAATCTTGACAGTGTCATTGAAGATGAGGGTGGAAACTTGTCGATTGGTCAGGTAGGATTCCTCAGACTGAATCTCCATGGTTTGTGGGACTCATGCCCGCTCAGCGATCATTGGTCTCACTCGCGCGCGCTCTGGTTAAGGATTCAAAAATTATCATCTTGGACGAGGCCACGGGTTGGTCTTTCAATTTTTAATTGAGGTTTCTTAACTCATGGCTTTTTTCATTGCTAGCATCGGTCGATTATGAAACGGATAAAAAGATTCAGGACACCATTGCCACGGAGTTCCAGGACAAGACCATTCTATGCATTGCCCGTTCGTTTTCGACTGGTATTTTTTCCGCATACGCGCTTATCTCTCGTTACTAGATCGACTCAGGACCATCATTGGTTATGACCGGATCTGCGTCCTTGATGCTGGACTAATTGCGGTACGTCTTCATGATCAAAAAAGGAATTGATATTGAAACGCATTCGACGCGTTCAGGAATTTGACACCCCAGTGAATTTGTATCACATACCCAATGGCATATTTAGGGGAATGTGTGAGCGTTCTGCGATCACATTGGAAGACTTACGACTCGCGGAAAAAGTGACATCTTTTGAGAATTAATACACGCTCGTTCATCAGTGATTATAAAAATACCAACTCTCTTTCCTTGGATCTCTACATTTTGTAATAATTATATTTGAAGGATCGGATATATCATAGATCTAACGTAGAGAAATTTAAACTTGCAGTACATATCTCAAAATTTCAGAGATTGATATCTTGAAGTTTAATGACTTCAGGACATAACGACAGATGATTACTTATAATGCATGCGTCAGCAGTGTCTCTGGTATCTTGTAGAGGATGGTGAAGATAAAGTCGTTTTGGTATTTACTGGGCAGGTGTGAGACGTCCACCGGACGTAACCGTTGACTCCAATAGTGCTTCCCCGCAATTTAACTTGAAGACTACAAGGTTTTCTTAGACCTTCTAAAAAGACGGAGGACGGGGATTGACCTGTTGTGAATTGCGCTTCCCTGAGCACCACCGAAAAAAATAAAGTCTTCTTGGTATTGCCCGGAAGAGACTGGCCAGCCATGACCGTCGTAATGTGCTTAATCAGTCTCCAAAGTCCCATACTGGAAAACATTCTCAGACCGTCGATACACTAGTTATCATTGACACTCCTGGACGTACTTGTAAGCTGGTACGTAAGTACTTGATGTCCAGCACCATACACAGGGGGATGGGAAAATGAACCAAGTTCCTTAAACTGACCCGCGTCCAGTTCTGCAACCTTCCACGGTGCAAATAGCTGATTCGGGCACTATTGCCAGATTCCGTAATGGATACGAGAAACCTTGTCAAAAGAGATTGCACGAGGCGAGACGTGAAAGTGCGCATAGATGGAACCGTCAGTTTCAGTATGTTACCTATGCCGACATCTCGATGAAGGAAACCGCTCTGATAGTGGCGTAACCATCATGGGGAGCGAAAGTTAGGTGAAGATAGACAAACAATTTTGATATGTTTCTGACCCAAGTCCAACCCACCCAGAGACCCAAAGATTCCAAGGAGATGCAAACCACTCTAAACCTTCGTTAACAGACACTATCCGGCACGACGACTGTGGCTCAGGCTTACGCCCTGGTCTTTTGAACGACTGAGCCATCATCATCCTTTTCAGGCTGGTTGTCGTGTTGACCGGTGTGAATGGTATTTCAGTATACGCATATGTGACCCTGACTCGTCAGGATCCATTGTAGTCAGAGACTCAGAAGAGCGCTACATATCAGAGCAGAAATGAGATTTCATGTCAAAAGGAGCATTGATCTCGGACTTTGCCGAGAAAACCCTATCAAACTAGAAACAAACAATCACATCACACAACCTTTGCCAAATACGGCCAAAGTGGACATCTCAAGGATGGTAATAAACCTCTGCGAATTTGGTGACACCACGTATACGCTAGTCGTATTTCATTCTCATCCATTTTTTTCTCTTATTTTCCTCCTTAGACTCCAAGGGTCCCGTGAAACTAGAATTTCGCGAGCAGTGATTGTGGGATATTGACATGACCTTGAAGCTTGAAAATCTGGAGCTCATACAGCGTCCTCGACGTTCTTTACTCCCTTATCCAAAAGTCTCGCATCAATGAATATATTCATGCTCAGGCGTGTCTATTTCACTCCTCCATCTTTGAATGTCCTTTTTGACATCTTTATAGAGAGATTGTAGGAGAATACGGACAACGCCCTCTTTGTCGCATTCTGGGATACTTCAGTCTTATTGCTTCGAGTCCACACATTATTGGGAGATTTTACGCTCGCACTGAAGCTCGTGGCAAACGTTGAACTCAACCAAAAGCTATATCCACAAATCCCATTGCTGTACTTCCACCATTTACGATTGACAAATCACCTTTCACCTGGGTGACCGCATGTCATGTTGCAACCTACTACTGTGTTGGTTTCTGTTACATCATGCTTCGTCGCTATCCAGTCTCAACCTCTTCCTGGCAGACGTCGCTGCGCAGACACCAGTGCCTACTATTCGTAGCTTCCTGCGAGTGTATACTAGTCTAGGGGCGGCCAAGCTTGCCAACTTCCTATGTAGATGTGGATGAGGAGGAGATTGTGCAGGAGATGATGTTGCTTTAACAGGCGAGTAAGCGGGTTAGTAAGGTGCCTGGGAGCGAGAGGGGTAGTCATATGGATGGCGAGGCCAAAGTTGCGACCAGCGATTTGAGTTGAGGTGAGCCTGTTCGGTGCTTCTGTCTGAGCATGGAGGTAACTTGTGACCCTTTGCAGAACATGGTCCACATCACTGAATCTACGATTGGGAGGCGATATGCTGGCTGGTTCATCAAGAACACTGAGCGTAACCAGCGGATATACGACGTTCTGAAGCACCACATGCCTCTTCCTCAAACTTCTAAAAAGACTGCGTCGCCTATTACTGCCACTCCAACATCGACTAGCGATGCCCAGGGAAAAGTGCCGAGGACAGGAGGACAAAAGGTTGCATGGGGAGGTGCCAAGGTGGCATGACTGATTAGCTAGATATTTTCGATATTTTGTGAGCGAAATAGGAGATGGTTTCTTTTCCGAAGATCTGAGGCCGGGAGAACGTCGGTCGGTTCTTGGATGGTCCACGTGATCACGCGTTTAACGGGATAGTTTGAGTCGGGTACAGCCTTGTCTCTTGCCACTGACTTAACCGGGTAATACGCTTTATTTCCATTCGTTGACTCTGTAGCCCTGCATAAGGGCACTCTAGCGGTCCTTTCTTGGTCCCCTCTTGTCATGTGCTTAGTGTCCCGGACCCTCATACCGTGCTGCACAAGGTTACCTCTACTTCCATCTACTTCTCTCTAGCCGTCGATTCCAGTTTACCCCCACGGTTGCCACGATGAAGCTTGACCTACTTCTCAATAATGTACAATATATAATGTGGGAGTTCTATGGCTTCCCCTATATTCTATCGGTCTACCAGACCATTGAAATGTGGGCCACTCGCCTGCTTGCGTTAGCACAGCTTGTAACGCTTTCGATATCTGCCCCTCCAGGATTCCCCTCATCCGGCAATGGCCTCTGGTTTAATACGACGGCCAATGTCTGGGCCAAAGAATGGCTTCCCATTGGCAATGGATATCTTGCTGGTAAGTAGTGCACGTGCATCCCATTCTACTCGCTATATTAAGCTTTCGAAAGCAACTGTACCTGGGGGAACAACCTACGAGGCCACACAGCTAAACATTGAGTCTCTGTGGACTGGTGGTCCCCTCTCGGATCCCGTAAATCATATTCTACACTTCGACCTTTACTTTGCCATTGATCAATAGCTACCATTAGACATACAATGGAGGCAACAAGCAAGCTGCTGATCAGCTCTCTACTGCCCAGATCATGGACCAGATCCGCCAAACAATATTTCAAAGCTCCACTGGTGATATTGATAGTAAGTTCCGGTGACACCAAAAATGATGTACCTGATATACCGAAATATATAGCCATCTCACAACTGACAACGGATGCTGGGGCTTATGGTGAGTTCTCTACACGTTTTCGTGGCTGTTCAACATCCTGAACGGGGTTTACAAGGCTCCTACGCCTCTGCAGGATATCTGATATCACGGATTGACACCGCTGGATCAGTCTCTAACTATGGTCGTTACTTGGATCTTGATCAAGGCATTGCACGTACAATCTGGACTCAAACAGGAACTACTTATGTTCGGTAAGAGCTTTTGGACTGAGAGGTTCCCCCAACTCATCCATTCGTAACAGTACTACTATCTGCTCTCACCCTACTCGAGCATGCACACAACATATAACTTCAACTGTAGCACGAGGACCTGTTCCTTCCCTTCCCGATCTGTCATATTCCTTCTCTACTGCTCAAGAATCTGGTCTCCCCCCACCTAACATCACATGTCTTGATTCAAGTACTCTGCTGATACGTGGAAATGTCGAGCCATCGAGCGGGATGGTATACGAACTCTTGGCGCGTCTCCAGACGGTCCCAGTCAGCAACAAATCACAAACTCCTCAATGCGTCCAATACCCCGTACCTTTTGGGTCTCCTCCTAATGCCACTCTTCTCGTGACAGCTGGTACTGCACGCGAAGCATGGATTTCATGGGTCGGAGATACAGAATATTCTATGGACACGGGCAACGCTGCTTCGGACTACTCATTCCGTGGGCCTGACCCTCACAGCTCCCTAGTCTCCCTGATCTCTTCGCCATCTCTTCAATCCACCTCCTTCTCATCAATACTATCAGAACACGTCGCCGATTATAAGGCAGGATTAACGGACAAATTTTCATTATCTTTGGGACAAACACCCGTACTCAATGTACCTACAAATGCTATCAAGAACAGCTATCAAATCGATGTCGGGAATAAATATCTGGAATGGTTGCTATTTAACTATGGCCGTTACATGCTATTTAGCAGCTCGCGGGGCGCGCTGCCTGCAAACCTACAAGGAAAATGGGCTAATGGATACTCTAACGCATGGAGTGCAGGTAGGTCTTTGATTCTATCTCAAAATGAGCTTGCATAAGCTAACTAGACATCAGACTATCGTGCGTGGTCTGTCAACTTGATCTGAAGACCTTCAAACTGACGCCTCGTAGATTCAAACATAAATATCCAAATGAACTACTGGGCAGCGGAAATGACGAACCTTGATGTCACGATTCCTCTTTTTGATTATTTCGAGGTTCGTTGTTATCAAGCTGGTTTGACTTCCCTCCCAGACTGTCGCTACTACAGAAAACTTGGGCGCCGCGTGGTGCTTATACGGCTCAAGTCCTGTACAATATTTCGAGAGGTTGGGTTACACATAATGAAGTGAGTGTCAACCCTTAGACTCCAAAAGGCTCGCCTGACATCAATGTAGATGAACGTGAGATTATTGTTGAATCTTGAATCTTGAATGGCGGGCTATACACACGTGATATTATACAGATCTTCGGACACACAGGCATGAAAGGCCCTGGAGATACAGCTTCATGGGCCGACTATCCAGGTGCGTCCCTGTCTTTTATCCAAGAGTTATGAACTCAGATGTCACCAGAATCCAATGCTTGGATGGTATGGCACATTTCTACATGCATTTCACGCAAATTCGAACTCGCAAATGTAGATGATTCACGTTTGGGACCATTTTGACTTTACCAACGATGTCGCCTGGTGGAAAGCTCAAGGATGGCCGCTCCTCAAGGTATTCTGTCTAAGCCAAAGTTCAGACTTGGGCAACGCTTACGTTCTTTATCAACAGGGCGTTGCAAGCTTCCATCTCGACAAACTAATTCCGGATCTGCACTTCAACGACTCCACTCTTGTCGTTTCACCTTGCAATTCTCCAGAACAGCCCCTTATCACTTTCGGTATCTCCATCTACCTTCTTCTTTTCTTTGGAACTTTTTTCATTATTTGTAGGCTGCGCTCACTCCCAGCAACTCATCTGGCAGTTGTTTAACGCCATTGAAAAAGGTTTTGCTGCTTCTGGGGACACGGATACTGCTTTCTTAGCAGGTACTTGATATCCAAAATACCGTCCTGTCTCCATTGATCAAATCCCACAGAGGTCCAAGCCAAACGTGCAAAAATGGATAAGGGTATCCATATCGGATCTTGGGGGCAGCTTCAAGGTGAATTTTCTAGAAGCAGGTTCCAACATTGAAATTCTCACGTCGTTATAGAATGGAAAATGGATAGAGATGACCCCAGCGACACACATCGACATTTATCACACTTGATTGGACTCTATCCTGGCTACGCTATAACAGGCTACGATCCAGCCGCACAAGGGACACTCACCAAACAGCAAGTCATCGATGCGGCAACTATCAGCTTGATACATCGTGGTAATGGCACTGGTCCTGATGCTGATTCTGGTTGGGAAAAAGCGTGGCGAGCGGCAGCGTGGGCGCAGCTGGGAAATGCTTCTGAATTTTACCATGAGTTGTCGGTGAGTAGAGAATCATCCAGGTTTCATTGTTCACACTCATGATTGAGAACCAGTACGCCATCAACCGCAACTTTGGACCCAGTCTATTCAGTCTTTATGATCCACTTGATTCCGACCCAATCTTCCAAATTGACGCAAATTTAGCATATCCTGCTGCACTTCTTGTATGTCCCTCACCTGTATCATTCGACCATATAACATGCATCTAACCATGCTTAAACTAGAACGCACTGATTCAAGTCCCGGATGTTGCAAGCTATTCCACGCCTCTCACGATTACACTTCTCCCTGCACTTCCCAAACAGTGGCCTGCGGGATCAATCAAGGGTGCACGCATTCGTGGCGGCATGACTCTTGACCTCGAGTGGAAGAACGGGAAGCCGGTTGGTGCATCCCTTACGACAGACGTCAATGTCGTCTCGCGGAATGTTCTGGTCGTTTATGGCAGCAAAACACTTGCGTCTTTCAAGACGTCGAGTGGGGTTACTAGGTCAATCACTGGCTTCTAAGGCCATTTATGACTTATTCTTTCATTGATTCAATTTTATCGACGTAAAAAAAAATAAGAACAAGATCGGATTACGACGCATTTAAAAGCAACAGCTGAATATCGATAGGAACACTTCGAGTGAAGACAGGGACACACTTCTGAACCGTCTCACATGAGTTGGGCTGTCATCATGAGAGATCAGGGAAGACCAAAGGAATTAGTGAATTCTTTGACAAGATTCTCGATAGTTCGTTGGTGGAAGATCCTGGTTACGTGGGGAATGAATGTCTGGGCTGACATCAACTCAGGGGCTGGTCTTTCACATATTCGCTTTTTTTTTTTTTTTTTTTTTTGTGGAGCGTCAGACAGACAACGGACAAGCTACAAAAGGTAGCCCTCTGTTGTCTTTCACATATTCGCTTACACGTAACACTCCTTAACATCACAGTGAAATGCGTCAAATGACCCATCCAAGAACAACCAGAAATGTTTTAAATTTGTGATGTATCGAATTCATACGATCCTACCTATGCTTAGGCATTGGTTGAAGGACCTGGATAAGCTGCAGGAAGAATGGAGTGAAGGAAAGGCTTCAGGAATCTTCTGAATGAGACCAATTCACAAATTTGTAGGGTCTTGCATGATTCTGCATCGTGATGGATTTTGTAGAGCACATCGGGTAGCTTCAACCATGCACCACAACATTCTTTTGTGTACTTGTATTGTCCAGTTACTCGGGAGGAACTGAACCTTGCCGTTTTTTAATAAACCTGCCATACTTGTGGAACTTCTTGCTACTTTTCTGATAAAAGTATAAGTAGAAACAGGAAACTCACGAGTAAGGTTATGAGATGAACAGTGTACGGCACTGCCCTCAAACCACCCTCTTTTCGCACCGAGTTTCGGCGTGGATGCCTTCACAATTCCTGTCGCAGTAAGGCATAGCACATTTACGACACTTGTAAGCACCCCAGTATCCACAGACAGAGCATAAACTCCGCGGTGGGTAGGGCGATGGCGCTGTCACTGCAGTCAGATATGTTGGGACCGTTGGGGCAAATGCAGCGATATTCTGCGCTGCGCGTAAAAAGTTTATTCTAGTAGTTGAGAACAGTGTTCTTACTGATTCCTCAATAAGAGTCGCCAGGTTCTTACGATAGAGCAACGCGGTTCGAACATTCATTGTCGATTTCTTCTTTTTGGCAGCCGCGGATGTGCCTGCGATGTTGAGGTTGCGTTTGTCGGAGATGGTCTGTCGTGCGCGTCCCTTCGCAGATTTCCCTCCTTGGTCATCGTCTTCGCCCGCCAAAAGGGTAGGTTCAGAGTAATTAGAACGCTTCGCGACTGTAAGCCTCGTTGAACGAAGCGAGTTTTCCAATTACATGCCTCGAGTTCGTCTAAATGACGCCTTGTTCGTTTAGCAATGACCTCGGGAGCTATGCCAGATTGTGCCGAGTTAACTAGACGAGCATCTGTGGATATTTAGATGATTAACAGTGGAGAGCGGTAGATAATGAGGAGTTACGCTGGTCTCTTGTTCTTTTTGGTGGCATAAAGATGAAAGTTGATCGGGTGATTAGAACTTTGCCTTGAGCACGCAATCGTCTCCAAATTGTTGGGATTTCAAAACTTGCTTCCTACCACTATCACCTGCTCTCAAAAAGTTTTATAGCGGAAATGGGCCCTTCAACTAATCAACAGATGGGCTACAAGGCCGCTCTCCATGACTTGCCGACCCCAGAACCCGAGTCACCCTTGAGGCCGAGGAAGCCATACCGTTTCTCAACGCTCTGCGCAACAGTGGATAATCCAGACATGAAAGATCAATATGGAAGTAGTTCTGTACCTATCTACCAATCTTCTACCTTCAAAGGCGTTGGTAACCAGTACGATTACTCAAGGAGTGGTAACCCCACACGTAGCCATCTTGGTACGCTATCATTCCCAAAGCCTATATCCATGAAAGCCTAAATTCGCGCACAGAACACCATATCGCTAAAATCTCTTCAGCCGAACATGCATTTGTGGTCTCATCAGGAATGGCTGCCCTTGACGTTATCCTGCGTGTCCTAAAACCAGGCGATGAAGTAATTGCAGGGGACGACCTGTATGGAGGTACCAATCGCCTGCTGGCGTATATTCGAAACCATGTTGGCGTAACTGTTCACCATGTCGACACCACTGTACCCGAGGCCCTACACGAGTTTATTCATCCCACTAAAACAGCCATGGTTTTACTCGAATCTCCAACGAACCCGCTACTTAAAATTGTAGACCTTGCTACGATCAGCAAGGATGTCAAAGAGCGGGCACCAAACGCCATCATAGTGGTGGATAACACTATGATGAGTCCATATCTGCAACGGCCCTTGGAACACGGGGCAGATATTGTGTACGATAGTGCCACAAAATATCTTAGTGGACATCACGATCTCATGGCTGGTGTCATAACATGCAATCGACAAGATCTGGCCAAAGTAGGTTACCAGTAAGCTTATCACCTAAATTCTCACTCACGGTAACCTATCATAAAGCAAATGGCATTCACCATAAACGCGGTGGGAAATGCCCTCACACCCATCGACTCTTTTCTCCTTCTCCGCGGAATTAAAACATTAGCTCTACGCATGGACCGTCAGCAGGCTACTGCAGATGCCGTTGCAAATTACCTACATGGTCTCGGGTTCCGTGTGAATTATCCAGGGCTCCCTGACCATCCTGGTCGGGAAGTCCACGAGCGAATTGCGGACGGTAATGGGTCCGTCCTTAGCTTTGAGACCGGGGACAAAGAAATGAGCGAACGAATCGTTGGCGGAACAAGACTTTGGGGCATCAGTGTAAGCTTCGGCTGTGTAAACAGCCTGATCAGTATGCCTTGTGTCATGTCGTGAGTCCCATTCTTTCATGAGCTCACTTTGCTCGCTGACACGTTCCACAGACATGCTTCTATCGACGCAGCAACAAGGGCAGCTCGGGGCCTCCCTGAGGACCTTATCAGGCTTTGCGTTGGCATCGAAGATGTGCACGATCTTATTGACGACTTGGAGCGGGCTCTTGTGGACGCCGGTGCCGTCGTGTATGATGATTCGCAGAACAGATACGTACGAGTTCGTAGCCCGGAGTCTGGTGGAGCAATCGCGCTTGCGGTGGAGAAACTTGAGCTTGAAAATGCTACGGACAAGGAATGGTTAGTCAGTGCGCCTGGCAAAGTCATTCTTTTTGGAGAGCATGCTGTGGTTCATGGGGTGGTAAGTGTTCTTTGTCTCAAATAGGGTTTTGATTGACCAGGGATTGAGCCCCTGAGCATCATCTGCCCTGGTGCCTTTTACATATTAGACATGCTCACCTATTCGATAGACTGCGATTGCAGCATCTGTCGATCTGCGTTGTTATGGCCTCACAACTCCCAGAAAGGACGGGAAACTCTCGGTGCATTTCCATGATATTGATAATTTCTATCATGAGTGGGACATCGAAACCCTACCATGGGATTCCGTGACTATACTTGCGGGCGACGAACACCCGGAGGCACTCGATCAGAAACTAATAGTTGCAATTAGTGAAGGTCCGCTGAAGGGTCTTGAAGGCAAACGCGCTGCCTTCACTGCGTCTCTGGCGTTCCTCTACCTGTATTTGATGCTTTCAGAAGCCGGACGGCGGTATGTTTCGCTACTCATCCGCGGACCTTCTAGACACTAATTCCTTGACCATAGTCCGTCGATCAACTTCACCGCGCGATCAACTCTACCTGTTGGTGCTGGCCTCGGGTCTTCGGCCTCCTTTTCTGCGTGCGCGGCAAGCGCCCTGTTGTTGTTGCAACGTCGAATTTCCATCCCGGCGTCAACATCACCGAGCAAAGGAGTCGTCCCTGGACCCCTTCCACAAACTCTAGCCGAGGAAGTCAATCGCTGGGCGTTTGTTGCTGAAAAGGTTCTCCATGGCAATCCTAGTGGCGTAGACAATAGTGTCGCTGTTTTTGGTGGCGCTTTAGGCTATACCCGACCTGGATTCGAAAGGAAAAGTGGTATGGAAGCTATACAAGGGTAAGCAACCGTCGTACCCACATTGTCGTGCCTAAATATATGCTCCTTTAGTTTCAAATCCCTCAAATTTCTACTGGTCAACTCTAAAGTGCCTCGAGACACTAAGAAGCTTGTAGCTGGTGTTGGCGAGAAAAAGGCTAAGGTATGCAGTCGTAATTTTCATCTACTGTGAGATTTCATGACCTGGTTCATTTAGGAACCTGAGTTGGTGAATGGCATTTTGAACGCTATCCAGGGCATCAGCGATGAAGCCAGAAGAGCTCTAGCGGATCCGAAGATGCCTCGGGAGACGTTGTTATCCGTCCTATCGGTGAGTTGGCAATTGCATGTGTGCTTTAGGTTACTTAACTTTCACATCATATGCAAGGCTCTCATTCACGACAATCACGGTTATCTTGTCACTCTGGGAGTCTCGCACCCTTCGTTAGAACTCATCAGGGGTATTACGGCCGCGAAACCTTACCAATTGGCGACGAAACTGACTGGCGCCGGCGGGGGAGGTTGCGCGGTCACTTTGGTTCCGGATGGTACGTATGCGTATAGTTCTGCAATTCACGCAATTATCGATCTCATCGTACTATTCACCCCAGATTTCAAGGGGCAGGACCTGAAAAATCTGATAGAAGATCTGATCCGCGAGGGCTTCCAACCATATCTCACATCTGTGGGAGGTAGAGGTCTCGGAATCTTGTCGCCGTATGGCTCTCATTTGAAACAAAAATCTGTTGCTGTACGTGACGGAGCACAGGTCTCCAGTCAAATCACCCCTCCAGAAACGCCAAACCCCGCAGAACCGCCGTACGAACTCGGTGTGGACAGTGCCTCTCTTGGGATCCTACGTTCACCCTTCGAGACGCAGCCTACGTCCGAGCTTTCTTCGTGGGCAAATGACCTCGGCAGCTGGCAATACGTATGAAGGTAGCTGTATATGTAAATTGATCCAAATAGTGATACGAGTTGTGATAAGCAGAAGTATGTGTAGAATAATATAAGGAAGCCTTAAGCTTGTACTGTAGTGATTGAATAGCCAATAAATACTGTAGTTCTGAAAACATTCCTTTTCCATCCGACTTTCAGCCCCCCTTTTGATGTTGACGTCACTGTTTGAGGCGTAAGTGTGGACACTTCCAAATTAGTCCCAATTGCGACCCTGATCTTCAACTCACAATCTGGATTCTTTTGATCTCGTGGGATCGTCTGGAAAGGTTAACCTTAGGCACGCATGACTCTCGGCAACTCAATCAGCTGGAAATCCAGATAGGCAGGAATACATAAACAGCGGTGTTAATACAATAGGGTAAGTACGAGCTAAGGAAACAAACTTGATAGCCAAAAATACAGCGGTAGATGAGGATTAGCACACGACGTAGAATGGAATAAATATGTGCGGCGAGTCAGAAGAAGTTCAAACGTCTATTTGATTGTGCAATCACGAGATGGCCATTGGTTGGGTCACTCGCCATCGGAGTCAGTATCAAGATCTTCAGCGCGTTCAACGGGACGAAGGGTGACCAAGAGTGTCTCTTTGACTTCCAGATGTTTGACTCCGAAGTAACGTTGAGTTTCAAAGCTCCAGCTAGGACAAGATGTAAGAGATGTGATATCCTTCTTCCCATGATGAAAAAAAAAACTCACTCCAGGTTGCCTTTGATCCAACAGCCTAATCCTTGGATGTAGCGTGTTACTTCGGCGTCTACCGACGCACCCCAGGATGGAAGGCGCGCCTGTGCCGAGATAAAGCGATCCATGAGCTCTTGACAATATCCTCCGATATAATCTGCAGCCTCTTGAAGAGAAAGGTGCTTGTTCATCATGAGAACAGTGACAATGTTGTTTCCGCTGATCCCTTTGCTTTGCTCCATGTCGTATGAGTAGATGTCCTGAAATCTTTCTTTAGAAATCTGTCTTTAGGAAAAACTAGGCTACTGAGCTCACATTTGCCCAGCAGACCAAGTCACAGGCCGACCAATAAACCTCCATGAACGTGGGATCTTCAAAGACCTCGTCGGGAAGATCGATCCCAAAGCAGTATTCTATGAGGCTGAAGCACAATCGAACGGCGCTATTCTCGCGACGAAGCGCGACAAAGTCATCGACGTCGAGAACTTTTCCTTCCTCACGAAGTTCAGCCTCCGTGACAACACAGGCACAATATGTCTCCCAGTTTTTCAGGAAGCGGGCGGTTGCCCTTGTTCCATATTGGCGGAGAAGACGGGTGCGGAATCTAGCATGTTATTTTAATTAGCCGGTCAAATTGCAAGATGAAAGAAGCACCGACTCTTTGGTCATCCGAGAAAAAGAGGAGTGATCATCCCAATCAGAGTACCTCATGGCATTCAGGAATATGTTCCCGGTCGAAAGGGCGTCCTTTCCAGTTTGTTCATCGCTAAGCTCGTCGAAGACAAACAGGACGTTAACCTGGATCGAAAGGTACCGTTAGACAATCTCGAGGAAATCACGAATAGTGACTCACAAAATCGCAGCACGTCCTAAACTCTTCGTAGCCAGCGTAGTTGTATACATGAGAGACGAGGAGCTCGTTGCAACCCAAGACGAAGAAAGCGCGTTTTCTATCAGTGAAGACGTTGTAGCTGTTGATCCATGCCCGCGATTCAGCAGCTCCTGTCTCATAGTGAGGGTTTACACCCCCATCTATAGGACAGCTTGACAGAAGGTCTGGGAGGCGAAACTTGTTCTGTGTAAGAGACATTGAAAGAACAGGGAAAAGTGTAGGACGGTTTTTGGAGGACGGAACTTGGATACCTGGGCTTTTATATCTTCCAGAAAGCTATCCGCCTAGGACTCATAGCCAGCCGGAAAAAAGCCGACTTGATCTCATCTGAGAAAACCCATGAAGAGTTTTGTTGCAGCCTTGCATACACAACGAATCTGCAGATATATTGATGATTCGCACCGTGATGACCCGTTCCCGCATTGGGAAGGGTTGCTTGCAATCTGAAGTTGGATCTAGAGGACTGCTCGCCGTCTCATATACAGAAGGAGCTACAGAAGTTGGAATAAACGGCAAGTTAAGAATAGATAATGCGTTTGCCTGAGTGATGATGCATAGATGATGGTATTATAACGTGTTACATGCCATTATTTTGGGCTGATGTAACGACACATATTCCCATTTGGTGGCTTTGACCCGTAGAGACAATTGCAACAATTCGCTGATGACGAACTTGATGATGATGAGGTAGAAAATCAATAACAAAATGCAACGGCTGTGTGCGATATTGCAAAGAGGAGATTGGGGGCAACCCCGAGTTCCTTCATGTTCCTGTAGCAAAAAACTGTATCTCATAATGGTTATTTGATAAGAGCGATGGATGCGGTACGATGGACAACAAGTTCAATTTTTTTAAGAAAGAATAAGGACGGACCGGAGATACCGGGGCCCACGTCCAGATTGAAATGTACCCAAGCGACGAGGGGAATATTCTCGTCAGTAAGCATACAATTATCACCGTAAATCTGGGCCTCGTGGCGCCCGGGGCAGAGGAACTCTGCATATTGACCATACACTAGAATGAATGTGATATCGTAACACTCGCGATCGCCTCCGCGGCGTTTGTCAATATGCGTTCCGTCAAATCAAAGGTGTTACTCTGTTTCTGACCTGCCGTTATTTGACTCTGACTCGAGCCTTTGAATCCAACCGAGCATAGATCACAAAAATTGACTCTCTGTCGGCTAATAAAGTGCTCCCGTTGAAAAAAGCAAAGCGAAGATGACTCACCAAATCTTCGGCTTAGAATGTTGGTACTCGTAAACCCATCACAACTTATAACAGGTTGAACCGCATGATGCAGAGTAAATCATCGCATTGCAACGGCGTCGAGGCACAGTAGAACTTGAACTCAAGATGCATCCGCCTTAGCCTCTAAAGCTTCCACATGACTCTGCGCGAAAACGGCGTAACAGCTTTTGAGGAACAGACTGGTAGCGTTATCTAATAGACCTTTAGATTTGTGAAAACCTTTTTCTGAAGATTGAGCGCTGGTGGTTTTATAACAGTGCCTGGAATCCAGAAGTCGACTATGGAAAGCCACCGGCAAAAGAGTGCCCGCAACACAGGTAGCCAAAATGGATGGCCCCTTAGTATCAACGCGCCAATGTGGTATAGCACTGCCTATAAAAATCTCTCAGATCGATTAATGTTCCTTTTATGGCTCGTGAAATGAGGCCTGTCCTCGCCACCTGCTCTAAACTTACCTCGCGATAGACTATTGTCAAAATATTCTTTTCAGAGGACTGTCAATGATCTGTAAGTAAGTGTATGCTGGTTAGCCTCACTGAATGACCCACTTCGTATATAGATTAATTTTCCCGAAGAAGGCACATTTAAGGCGAAGGTTATGACTTGAAAAGGGAATAAATTGAGTTTGTGCTCACCATGATACAACATAACGTACAGGTGCATGGTCGAGGAGCGCGCGCGGAAGATCAAGAGATTCAGAGCGATCCGCGGCCTCTTTCTTACTCGAGACTGGAAAATAATAACGAGCGAATATAATATATTTGGGGTGAGTAAGTGTATCTCCCAGGCTGTTACTTACGTACCTCAGATTATAATGGTGGGTGCAGGTAAGATCATACGCAAGAAAAAGATAATTTGAAACAACACGAGGTTCACAAGTCAGCAGGTGTCGCATACATACATGTCGCACAAATGCGCTTAGGTCCTCGTAGCAGAGGCAGAAAAAGATCATCGGTGATCTGCACAAATTTCACAGGCAAACGTCAACGAAATTTTGTAGCGATAACAGGTAACAACGATCGCATGTTGAGAAAGACATCGCAATCTGAGGGTCGCCAAGAAAAAGAATTTTCACTGACTGAACTACATGTGTCAGAGTCAGCATCCTTTAATCCATGCAGGAGAATCCACGTCAGCGACTCACATATATCGTTGCACAAAAGAACAAACACGAGGCAAAATCCAAGAGTGGCTCTCATTTTCGAGATGTCAAACGGCCCTGGAATGAATAACCAACAAAGATTCGTTTGATCGCGCGATACCATTCCTCGAGAGATCGAAAGGGTCGCGTTCACATGGGCTCTAAACGGCGCTTAGGCAGTAATCATTGAGTATGAAAAAAACAACAAGATTAGTAGATACAGATGGAGAACTCGACAAATAAGATTAGAAGGAACCGAACGTCTGACACCGCAAGGGACAAGGCTCCAGGGTTGGAAGGTATATCGAGTGGACAATCTAGAAACAGATTCTATAGCTGGCGTATCTTCCACTGGTCTCGCTTGGCCTTGTAATTTTGACTACCTGCCCTCGTCGAAGGCCATAATATCGGGCTACTGGATCCGCTAATTGTATACGGGGTAATTGCGTCTCCTTGAGGCGGCTTTTTGAACGTAAGTCGGTTATTCCAGGAAAAAAGCTCGGCAATCTCCAACGCACTATTTTTCAAGTAAAAGTTTTTTCTCCTCCGGAGTTAAGACGTCGTGTCGCGGTACCAAAGTATGGTGAGTTATGTTGACAAGAAGGTCCGATTCGGAGAACTCCTCCAACCTGAATTGTGAGGCCATAGCGACGATCACCTGAAAAAAGAAAAATAAAAAGTGAAGATTCAAAACGCATGTGGTGCAGGTTGCCGGGAGAATCTCACTTTTCGTGCGGAAGGTGTCATATTTCCAGGGAATATAATGATGCCCCGTTGTATTTTCTTCTCTTCCAGAATGCCGAGCAATCTATGGGAATGTTTTCGTCAGAGAATCGAACGAGACCAAGGCTTTTACGCACTTTCGCATCGTTTTCACACCCACACTTCTTTCGTCTGAAAAGAACACAAATATGAAATCTGATGGGTTATTTCGAGATGACGTGAAAAAGTTGAGTTTGCCCCGACTGTGAAGAGCATATAAGGTTCAGATATGAGCAAGATTTCAACGAGATTTAATTACTCAACCGCCCCACTTTCAGAGGCATATGTTGCTTTAAATGTTGGTAAATCCAGGTGTATTTCCTCGTCCGCCACTGCAAAGCCCTGAAATGTGATGAATGATGAATCGGCTGAGGTTTGTTATACATCCTACCCTGTCTTTGACCAATTCGTGAATCGTCCGATTGACCTTCCATAGTTTTGCTGATTCGTCGGCGTCACTCATGAAGGTCAAGGATAGAAAATGGATTGAAACTCCGACAGGCGCTCGCCTAAGTTGAAAGTTTGGTAACTCTCGAATCTTGTCATCTGCAGTCAACCATGCCAGCCCCACCCAACAATAGTAATGCCTCGCCAACACTATCGTTGTCGAACACAGTGATGGTATGGCGGCAGAAGCTCTTTCCAAATTCAACCTAACCTAAAGATAGACCAGGTTGAAACCAGCAAAGATTTTCAAAAGTGCAGTTGAACAAGCAGCAGCCCCAGCCTCTGGGCAGAGGTCTACCATCGTGGGTCCACGACAAATTACTGGAATGTCCTTCGATGATAAAGGAGACTGGCTTGTTACCGCGGCCGAAGATGAGACGTTCCGAGTTTACAATTGCAAAACTGGCAAGCAAGTCTTTTTACTTTGCGAATTCTTCGCACTCTGATCAACCATGCGAATCCTAAAGGTTCACTAAGATCCTCAATTCCAAAAAGTATGGCGTAGATCTTCCCAGGTTTACACATAGGAACACGGCGATCATACACGCATCTACAAAGGAAGACGACACAATCCGGTACCATTCGCTACACGACAACAAATACTTGCAATACTTCAAAGGTCACAACGCGAAAGTTATATCCTTAGAGATATCACCTGTGGATGACACTTTCATGTCGGGATCTCTAGATAAAACAGTCCGTCTTTGGGACCTTCGTACACCAACCTGCAGGGGGCTTCTAACCCTCCCGTCGTTCCCTATTGTCGCTTATGATAACGCATCGCTCGTGTTTGCCGTGGCAGTCAATCATTACTCACGCATACTGCTTTACGACCCAAATAACTATGACAAGGCACCATTTCTAACGATTACTCTTGAAGATCCTACCCTGGCGCATATCAGTTATCCACCCCGACCTATCTTTATGACATCTCTAGCTTTCTCCTCGAATTCAAAATTCATACTCGTGGGCTGTTCTGGCGATGCCCACTATATCTTGGATGCGTATGAGGGCCATGTTCTTGCCAAACTTGAGGGGCACGTTGGACTAGAAAGACGGTCAATAAACACGGCTCCTGTGATCGAACCAGCCAAGGGAAGCAGCGGAGAAGAAGTGAGCTGGACACCGGATAGCAAATACGTAGTCGGGGGTAGTCTTGATGGCAAAGTCATTGTATGGGATGTTCAGAACTTGGAGACCAAGTCGGGCCCTGTTGATCTCAAGGCGCCGCCGAAACGCATTCAGCCTCTTGCATCACTGGAAGGGCATCCTGGACCATCAAGATGCGTCAAGTTCAATCCTCGACACGCAATGCTCTGCACAGGCGGAGCCGACCTGGTGGGTTAATCATGAATATGCCATGCCCTTGTTTTAACATTGCTATTCAGGCACTCTGGCTTCCAGATACATCTGGAGAACCGGAAGATATCGCCAGGGGCTTGCTTAAAGGCCCAAGACCCGGTTAAAGTACACTTCTCCTGGCTGTGTAATTGATTGTAGTACAGGAACTATCCACTCACGTCTGTGACAAATCTGCCGTAGTCCGAGTTAGACGTTCCATATTTCATCGAGAAAGAGGTAAGTAACTTCATAAAAAATATCATGACAACAAAAGAGGACATCAGGCCTCAGGCGCAGGTGCTATCAGTTGTTGCCATATTTAGAAATATCTTTGATGGCACCAAATTTCCTGTTCACAATTTTTTTTGAAGATATCAAAAATTTGTCTTGGGGTTACTCCCTCATCCAAAGCGTTCTGGCAAGAAAAAAAAGGATTTTGTGACGATTTTGTGAATGGAATATCCCGTGTCACAAAGAGGCAGTGACTTGGATGAACAGCACCATGCATATACACGTAGTTAGTTGATATACAGTTTGTTCTGCTAGTCTAGGTAGGATCTAGGTACATGGAGGGACATTAGTAACTGAGATGATTAGCAGTTGTAAAAGATCCATCCGTGGTAATGCAACTCAACAATATCACTGGCATCATAATTTACAGACTGTGGCGCTGCGATCTCATCATCAAAGGTGTGCTGATCAGCTGAAGTTTATTAACAGTAGGTGATAGATATACAGTCCATCACGATTGTTTCTGAGCAGACTCGGTCATAGGAGTCATCAACGCCATTTTCGAAACAAAGGCATGGATATGAAACCAGGACGCGTCGAAAAAACGCGTCCTGATCGGGTAGCCATTTTGAGTATCACGTGGAACAATCAAGAAGTGCCTGGCATGTGACCTTGCTGCTTCTTGAGACGTGGCAAAGATTTCTTTCTTTCGCGTCATCCGTTACTTACCACTCAAATTTGCTTCATTCTCGGCCAGGATGCGTGTCTCTGCTTTACTAACGTCAGTTGCCACTTTTGCATTGTCCGTTTCTTCAGGTCAGTATCCAGCTTTTCAATCTTACGAACTCTCCCGAAGTACTTCCGTTTTGCAGTTCTTGCAGAGGATGCTAGCGAACCCGCCGTTGTCGTCACTGCGACATTCCCGGAAGCTAATCCATTCGGTCGTATGTTGTATTTTATCCCTTTCAGCAGCACTCCTCTGACCGAATTTATCGTATCGAAGACGTCATTAATGGAGAGAAGAATTCTCTCTTGCTCAATGTTGAGAACAAATCGGGCCGTAATGTTACCCTAGTTAACGTAGCCGGTTCAGTATCACATCCTGAAACCAACCGTCTGGTCAAGAATGTAGGTTATCTGACTTAGAAATTCTACCCAACCAATTTAAAACCCGTCAAGCTCACTGCGACAAAATTCGGCGTAACACTTCCAGAAGACATCAAATTGGAACTTCCCTATACTTTCTACAGCGAGTACGTGCTCTCTTCACATTTGTACCCCCCAACCTCTCTGATGTCAACCCAGATTCAAAGTAATTGAAACACGGTCATTACTCTGGCCCGGTACTGATAAATTCCAATAGCCGGGTGACCTCCGTTTGAACGTTTGGCTAGAGCATTCCGCCGATGTAGGTCTCCTTACGTTCGTTCGCGTTTGAAAAGACATTGATCTGCGATCGGTTAGGGCGAGACATATCGTGTATCAGCCTATGACTCAGTGGTGACTATCGTTGAACCCGAATTGTCGATTTTCGATTTCAAACTGTAAGCTATCCTCTGTATTTAGTAACTGGGCCTTATATTCCATGCCCCGTCTAGTATCTCGACATATTTGATGGTCGCTGCAATCATTGGAGGCTTGACCTACGTGGCTTATTTGAACTTGGCTCCTCAACCTAAGAAATCCCGTGCCAACAAAGCTGCCTACTCTGCGCCAACCAATGTTACCACGCCAGCGACTGCTGGTGGTTATCAAGAGGAATGGATCCCCGAACATCATTTCAAGAAAGCGAAAAAGGCGAGCGGCGTGGCTACAAGCGGAGATGAGCTCAGCGCAAGCGAAATCAGTGGTACTGAAGGCAGGAAGCGCAAGGGTAAAAAGTAACCTCTGGATCTATCAAAAGCAATATAGGAATGTATCTATGTAATTCATAATTACAGTTCCTCTGAGGAATTAGCAAGAGACGAGCGAGAAACCAGGCCTTCCGTTTGGAACGCACTGTATAGAAAGGGTCCACCGTGACTGTCGTGTCTATTCTCTCGATGCGGAGCATAGCGAATGCTTTTCAAACGACTAAAGAGCCGTTCGCAGGAATGTACCCTCCGTATCGGCCTCTTAACATAATCCGATTCTGTGGTAAGGAAACCTGAGCGAGGAGATAGTTTGTCAAACCGAGCGAATGCTCTTCCAACGACCAAAAGGCAATTCGCAGGGATGTGCCCTCCGTTTCGGCCTCTTAACAGAATCCAGTTCCGTGGTAGGGAAGCTAGAGTGACGAGATCGTTTGGCGAATGCTCTTCGGACGACCAAAGAGTAATGTGCAGGAATGCGCCCTCCGTTTCGGCCTCTCAACTAAATCCGATTTTGTGGTAGAGAAGCTAGAGCGACTAGGTGGTTTGTTGGAATCGGCTTTTCGCAGGTTTGGGTGATTGCAAGATAAATTAGTTATGTTCACGATATTCCCTACACTCCACACATTCGTGGAGTAAGGCATCCATTGGTGATCCGATAGGCTCCCGTGTGACAAGGTTTGAGCAACTTTCTGCCTGGCCGCCTGCTCAGGACACTGAATTTGACGAAATCACGCAAGTTTGAATCGTAGGGTATGAGGTCATCCAAATGGAACAGGACTCGGGGAGGCGAGTGAGAAAGGATGAGATGAAATGAGTGATGAACGGCGACGTGAGACCTCATGGGAAAGGGAATTGTGCTGTGACAACAGGCGCTGAGGGCTCGAGAACAAGGTAATTAACAGAATCCAGTTCCGTGGTAGGGAAGCTAGAGTGACGAGATCGTTTGGCGAATGCTCTTCGGACGACCAAAGAGTAATGTGCAGGAATGCGCCCTCCGTTTCGGCCTCTCAACTAAATCCGATTTTGTGGTAGAGAAGCTAGAGCGACTAGGTGGTTTGTTGGAATCGGCTTTTCGCAGGTTTGGGTGATTGCAAGATAAATTAGTTATGTTCACGATATTCCCTACACTCCACACATTCGTGGAGTAAGGCATCCATTGGTGATCCGATAGGCTCCCGTGTGACAAGGTTTGAGCAACTTTCTGCCTGGCCGCCTGCTCAGGACACTGAATTTGACGAAATCACGCAAGTTTGAATCGTAGGGTATGAGGTCATCCAAATGGAACAGGACTCGGGGAGGCGAGTGAGAAAGGATGAGATGAAATGAGTGATGAACGGCGACGTGAGACCTCATGGGAAAGGCGATTGTGCTGTGACAACAGGCGCTGAGGGCTCGAGAACAAGGTAATCAAAAGTGCCAAGGAGATCGCGGGAATAGCTAAGCCGCTCGAGCTCGAACTTCCCAATTTGTCGGAAGCGCCGCAGCTTTCGTCATTGAGGGCTATGTAGCAATATTTCAAAAACTGACCAAAAGAGTGCGACTAGATGGCGGACGTGCGCGATTATGCTGTGGTGTTTAATTTTTTCAGAGTCTGCCCTTGGCATTGAACAAAGGTGACAATGTCTTGGGCGTTCGCCACCAGGACAGTAGGGGAAGATGATAAGCAGTGTCAGCTACAGACATATTTTTCGTAATTGAAAACAACAGACAAAAATATCTGGTCAAACTTACTAATTAGAGAAGCGAGGTAACACAGAATAAAACGGATCCTGAGATGTCTCCAACAAACCGTTGTAGTATGGAGTTGAAAAACGCAGTGGGTTCAGTGCTCACGACATGGCTAGTTCAACATGGGAATCGGAAACTGGCGTGTTGGTATGGCGTCATTTGCCACATAGGTTCGGTCTTCTTCCTCTGAAGGCCCATGCTACAACAATACGCAGGTATTGCGGATAGCGTTTATAACGAGACAAAGGTGTAGCAGCGAAGACTCGAACTGAAGTCACGCTAGAATAGGGTCACAGGATCATGTGGCCCGCATTAACGTAAACGTGACAACTTGCAGTTAAACTGTACTTACCCCAGATCAACCTCTTTCCAGACTCGGAATCATTATATATTCTCTCACTGTGCTATCTTGCGTGGACCTTGAAAAACCTAGAACCAACCTCTTTCCAGACTCGGAATCATTATATATTCTCTCACTGTGCTATCTTGCGTGGACCTTGAAAAACCTAGAACGATATGACACTAGTACTGAGACTCATGGAAACTCTCTCGAAGCAACGTCGATTCTTCTTTATTCCAATGGCTGTGATTACTGCACTGCAACTTGGCGATACGAGACTAGAGGATAAGCAAGATGAGGATTACAAGGCTATTGTCAGACAACTCCAACGTAGCCTTGCATGTCTACCATGATATTTGAAGCCTCCACAACCAGCGCACGCGACTGTGAGATTCTTATCAGAACTGTATGCCACTGAGCTGCTTAGGCCATCAAGCCATGGTTTCATTAAAAGCGTGTGCTGCCCTGTATCAAGCAACTGGTATCTGATGCCTCATTCTTAGGTATGAACACCCTGTTTTCCAGGAAATTATTCCAAATGCAGCAACGGGATTTGATGGTGTTCTTGATGCCTTCGAAGGGACAAAGCCCATTCGAGACCTTCGGACGCTCCTCGACCATCTGGAGGAGAAGAGAATAAGTACCAGCGAACTAACTTCACAGATTAGCGTGGAACATGGTAGAGGTAGCAGCACATACGCACCAAAAGACGTTCCAAGGTTACGATGGGGTAAATCCGTCTAGTGAGCTCATCAACCTTTAACAATGCGATGGCCTTATCTGCAAATAAGAAAAAGGCACATGCAGGCGGCGCATCATGGACACAACCATGCAGCGACCAGAAACATATTCAAGGCAGTTGCCAGAACATCTGTAGTGCTTGCACACTGGCAGTGGCAGTAGCAGGAGTAACTGCTCGGTTGGCACGTCCACTTGCTCAAATATGTTGTCCATGATGCTCCCTCTGGCTTAAATCTAACGAATGGCAGTTCAGAGTCAAGCCATGTCGTTATCAGTATAGGATGCGGCCTCTTAAGAGGTCAGGACGCCGTACATTGAAACAGGACATTACTATGGCTTGGACTTGAAACCACTGGCAGCCCGATGTTTTTACGCATCCGTGGCACACTTTCAGGGATTATACCCAACATCAATTTTTTGCCAAATGTCAATGTGAACGGGGACTGGAATATTTGCTCTGGAGAGATTCTGGAATTCGATTTCTGGAAAATTCTGTGAGCTGCCCCGCTGAACAGGACATTTGGGGGGCGAGGTTTTGGTAGAAACGAATTTGACATCCAACTGACGTTCACACAGCTGATATTAATGTGAAAGATTCGTCGATTGAATCAGCTGACTCTATGTAAGGCTCAGAAATAATTTCACTGTGCTGGTAATTCTTCGGCCTATTTTCTGGATGACGGCTTGCCCAGTGATGGCAAGAGATCCATGCATCTGATTCGTCCAATCTTGGAAGACACCTCAGTGATGTTCAACGTGATTCAAATCCTGGTCAACAACGTGCAGCAGCCCATTTAACATTGGGTGTATATGGCAGCTGCCAAACCCATACTCGCATTGAGTAGAAAGCAGTCAAAAAGCGTCTGACCATCATAGGAGTTCGATGGTAAGACCAAATAAGTGATAGATCTATCAATATTTGACGCATGAGGCTGTTCAAGAAACCTGTCTGGGAATGACTGTAATTAGAGATTGCTCATGGAATAATTCACAGCGATGGATGACTAGAAACATAGCCTTTGGTACCATTTATCTTGACTCAGGAACTTGGAGGTTGAATTGAAAGTGGGGGCGGGGCCGGCGGGCCATACGGCTTTGTTTGGCCAGGCTTGGTTTAGCTTCCCAATATAGAGAGCAATGTTACAGATTGAATTCAATTCAAAGCTTCATCTTGCACGCGCTCCTTCCTGTCAACTCTATCCTTCCTCCCCTTATCCTATACAGATACCTTGACCTCAAGCAAATTGACCAAAGATGACCGCAAGGGTGCGCTTCAACTCAATTTTGATCTTTCCTCTCACGTTCTGAGACTGGTACACATGGCAGGCACAATTTTTGCGAGAGTACAAGCTTGTTGTTGTTGGCGGTGGTGGTGAGTTAATCCATTGTATTCTGAATAATGTATGGAGTCTAAGTGCATGGGGTTAGGTGTTGGAAAGTCTGCCCTGACGATTCAATTCATTCAAAGCCACTTTGTGGACGAATATGACCCAACAATTGAAGGTCAGTCTATATCATTAGTACACCACAACTGATCCTCGACGCGTCTCTGGTAGATTCCTATCGTAAACAATGCGTGATTGACGATGAGGTCGCACTGTTGGACGTCCTTGACACCGCAGGCCAGGAGGAATACGGGTGAGTACCCCACACACATCAGTTTCAATTTTGGTGCCTTGTGTAAATGATTGCCCGCCTTTTTGGTGCTTTCAAAACATTCACAACTGTAACAAAAGTAATCAATATTTGAACTGACACCTATCTTTGCGTAGCGCGATGCGAGAACAATACATGCGCACTGGCGAGGGTTTCCTCCTTGTCTACTCCATCACCTCCCGGAACTCCTTCGAAGAAATCAGCACTTTCCATCAGCAGATTCTTCGAGTAAAGGATCAAGACTCATTCCCCGTCATTGTCGTTGCAAACAAGGCTGACCTTGAATACGAGCGTCAAGTAGGCATGAACGGTAAATAATTTTCCAAATTGTAGCGTTTCTTGCTTATGCATGGTGGCGTGTGACAGAGGGCCGAGACCTCGCAAAACACTTTGGCTGCAAGTTCATCGAAACATCTGCTAAACAACGCATAAATGTGGATGAGGCATTCAGTAATCTGGTGCGCGAGATCAGGAAGTACAACAAGGTCAGTCCATGTGTCGATTGTACTTTCGAGGCTTACATCTTATCCCTACTTCAGGAGCAACAAACTGGGCGACCTGCCCCTATGGGTTCAACCGGTGGCGGCCCAGGGGTTTATGGCGATAAAGGCGCGCATGATGATGCTCATGGTGGATGCTGCGGCGGTTGTGTCGTGCTTTAATGACGCACTGCGCTCATGTATCCTTTTTCCCCTTTCTACCTTCACCATGCGTGCTCTATCTGTCCCGCCCCTACATCTATCCCCCCTCTTTCTGGTCTTTAACAATTATGGAAGGCTCTCGTCGGAACTGAAATACGTTTTCTGTACATATACTTAGATTCCTGTTTTTACCTCATATTCGCGATTACATTTACATATTCTCTGAGAATCGTTACAACATTTTTCCAAATTTTTATAACCTTTTCAGAAATGGCGACAGAGGGATTTCCGAGAAAGTAATTGTGGTTTACACTGCCATCTCGCTCACTGTCATGCTTCATTAGGATTATGTTGGTCAATTGGTGGCAGTTGTTCCCCTAGGTTAGGTTAATTAATAAAAAATGGCAATTATAGAAGAAAGCGTCGCAATACCAGGTCGTGTTCGTATCACATCTTCTTCGTTCACGATTCGTATTGAGTCGATACCGAGCTCATATTTACCCGAAATACCGCTGTTCCCCCCCAAGAGAGAGATCCCTATGGTGCGAATCCCTTCACGAGCCATTTGGATTTGGTTGGAAGAGAGTTCACCAGAGTTTGTTCGCACGAAGTTTTCGAAAGGGATCTAATGACACGAAGTTTAGATTCTTATAGAGGTGATAAAGGTGATAATATACATATAAGTCTTCCCAGGAGTTGTCATGGTTTTGGAAGTATAACCGATGCTGCCATAAGTCTGTCGACACAGGTCCGTTCGTTTGAATGTTCACAAAATACGAAGCGTGGGTCTTTGGATCACCAGCTACACGAAGTCGCAGGGCGAGATAATCGTGCGTGGACGCGTCCTCTGTGAGATTTCCAAATAGAGTAGGTCTTTTCTTGGGTACACTGGGTAAGCAAAGTTCCCGAGCGCTTGGATTGCATGACACACCTTATTTCGAAATCCTGCATATCCACCGCGTATCTTTTGCTCCATGCCTGATTTGACATTAAGACGCATTTCGCCCCAAAATTTCGCTGTAGCTGTGCGTCCAACACCTCCGTTAACTGCAGGCAAAGTTTCAAGATCCAAATGAGTCGTCGAGGTCCCCCCCATATCTGCATCGCACCCAGTTGCGAAGCCTTCGATATCTTCAAGAGAATTGAGGTGAAAGAGAACTCGAGGCGCGCGAGATACAGAATCAGCCCCCGTCATATGTATCACTAAGACGTACAACCATCAGGGTCAGCCCAGAGCAACAACGTTCTAAAGTAAAGGGAGATGACACCTTTGTGGGCATTTCCCAGGAGGATTTGAGCCGACCTGGTGAGGTATTGCGATAAACGTTGTGATGCCATTGAAAAGAGGGATAGAGGGAGTTGACAAGCTGCAGTGGTTTTTTGACGTCAGGCGCCGTCACGTGCCATGCGCCACCTTTTCGTTGGTCTTTCGTCGTTTCAAGATTCCTTCTGGCCTTCGGGAAATGCCCGATTTTCAGTTGTACATAAAACACCCCCGGATATCTCAAGCAGTAAAGAAACTTAGGATTAGATGAGTTCAACTGATAAAAGTCCATCTATAGAGATACTGAATCGAAGTAAGGCTATCCAGTGAATTTGTGTATCTCAAGTCCGACATGGTCGTGTCCATGAATATCCATCATCTCATCTCCACTAATAAAAAAGTGTTCAACAGGTATTACCCTCTCTGCAAGTCTGTGACCCGCCTGGAATGAACGTCTACTTTCGTTCAGAAGGCACCTTGTTGGCTCATCTCAGCTGCATGACCAATAGAACCATGTCTTGAGGTAAACAAAGGCCGCTGGCGCCCAGAAGGCGCAGGCGCAATGGTCGGAACAGCAGAGAAGGAGCGACTGTGACGTGGAAGGCCTGGCAGAGGTTTCAGAGCCAACGTCCTCGGTGACGGAGCAGACAACGTTGCTGCATTTGAAATGGGGCTTCCACTTAAGGGGGAAGAGGGGTAATCCGAATCTGTAATGCTGTCACGCCTCCCAAATATATGAGCAGAAGGCGGGCTCGGCGGGTGCTCTGGTGACCAAGTTCCCTGAACGACGGATAAGTGCTCGATGCTCGGTCGATGAAGGACTGGGGAGCGGATACGGCGTGGAGCTGCTGTAAGACCCGTTGGTTCGTTCGAAGGCTGGCGAGTATGAAGCCCAAGCGAGCGAACAGTAGCCGGAGAGAACTTCTGCACCGTTATCTCTGGGGAAATCGGAGTTTCTTGCCATGTGAGTTCGTTAACAGGCGTGATATCGCGTCCAATCATCGTAGCAGGAGAGCCAGGATAGCTGTGGTAGCTCTGTACAGCCATGGGTCGTTCGTAATGAACTGATAATAATGGACCGATGGAGTTTTGTGGGCTACCTCTACCTCCGAAAGATGCGATGGTTGGCGACCTAAACGAAGCAGTTGGATATTTCTCCGATCGCCAATACTCCTTTGGATTAACATAACTCCAGGCGCTTTCCTTCTGCGAGGAAGAATCAAGGGCTGTTCCAACTACATGGAAGGTGTTATAAAGCAAGGCCACGTTTACAACGCCTTGAAAGTCTCAGTAAATATTGCTGACCGCTTATGTGCGACTCACCCAGTGTGAACCAACACGTGTACGCAAAGATCGTGGCTTCAAATGGAACTGTGTATCCAGAAATGGACAGTAATCGGGTCACAGAATAGGGAATGAGGAGCGCAATATATGCTAGCCACACGTAAGTAACCACGACAGCGGGAAAGGATTTCTATCTTCTCACCAAAAGGATACCTAAAAATGCATGAGTTGTTATCACGAGTTAGAATTAGAATCGTCACTCACCAGAGCATACTCCTCGCGATGCGATGCACAAAGCGATGATAATTCTCAGAGACCCTTTCAGAGGACCAGCGCTCATTAGGATCTAGAGTCAAGCTAACTCCCCCCTTTATATTCAATGTACCGCGAAGAACGAGAAAAATCACAGAGTACAAGATGGCAGAGAGCACGGACGCAAAGAAAATCTAAAACAGAGCACATCCAGTTAATCTACCTCAATACTTTTTAAAAAAAGTACCCACAGGAAGAAGGTGGTAGTAGAATTGAGCTTTCGGATAGATCGGGCGAATTCCGCATGAAAGACCGCTTATACCATAACCAGAGCTGAAAATGAATTGTTTAGGATTGATAAAAGGCCCCGTTGCTGTGCGGATTTAGCATGAGGAGAGTAAAAACTGGACGCTTCATCGAGTACTGTACCAACGAGCACTGCAAGGATCCATCCGGCCGTGATAGCAATACCAGAAACGATGCTGGACTGGCGAATTCGCATAACGAGGGAATTGAAGGTGTGGATTGCGATGGCCACAGTAAAATATGCAATTGCCCAGTTCCCCAGTTGCATTAGGACGGCTATGATGGTATGAACGAACTGTCAAGCGTAGCGCTTGCCTACACACCTTGCATGGTACAAAGTCTGCCTATTGCAATTCGTCGAGACCATACCTTGAAACGAAAGCAGACGTGCGTACCTTCTGTGATTCCCTTGTCCACCAGCCACTGGAGCCCAATCAGGCCAGATATATCAGTAAGCAGATTTCCAATGAGGAGACAAATCGCATAATAGCCAAGTTGAGTGTTGAAAAATACATATTCCCTAGGCTTGATCGACACGGGAGATACGTTTTCTTTGACGGCGAGCCATACGACACGGAAAGCAACGGAGACCAAAGCAGCGGAAGATAATAGTGCAAATGCATTCACCGCCTATTGCAGACACAGGATAAATCAAAAGACTGGTAGATTGGTCAGCTACTTACGATTAGACCTCCAGTTTCATGGCTCAGTAGTGGAATGAACTGAACTGGGCTGGACATTATGGACGAGAAAGATATCCAAAAAGCTGAAAAGATCGTAGAGTCGTAATCAGAGAATGAATCACTACTTGAGTGGTCAAGTGGTCGTCCAGCGCCTATGGCTTGAAAGAAATCTCTGTATCTTCTGGAGACACGCGAGGGAACCAGTCCAGAACGAAAGGAAAGAGAATGAGCCGACTGAACGAAAGGCAACGGACTCTGGAAAGAAAGCGGGTGCCCATGATTGATTCGGAAAGGAATATTGACATGTGTTTAGAGAAGACCAAATGGTTCTCAGGCTGGTATCTCGTGGAGATGATCATGATGATCATGTATGACACTGGCAGATGCGGCAGGCAGGTGTTCAAAGTCAGATACTGCATGGAACAGAGGGACATGTCCGACACGTTCTTCGTAGGCATGGTGAAAATTCGGTCTGCCAATGAGGAGAACAAGGAATTCAATTCAAGACCAACAGTCAGTCGCGTTATATCGAAGCTACTTTTCATGCTCGCCTAAAGAACTGCTCTATACCTCGCGGTTCCTCTTTCCGTTTCTTCTTCTTTTTTGGGGAGCTTCTCGATGTCGGCTTCAAAACGTGTTTACTTTCGCCTGCCAAAGGCTCCCGAACGATTGAGCCATTATCGGGCATTTGCGCCAGATCCTGAGCAAAGTGGAAATCCTCGTGCTCGACACGCAAAGCTTCCAATCGCTCCCGATGCTCCACAGGAGATAATTTCGACGAAGGTAATGCTATTCTTTTACCGCATCTTTTGCACTGGAAAAAGGTTCCACAAGACTCCGGGGAATCATTGAATGAGTCGTGTGGACTCTGAGGATCACCATCAGCCACTTGTTCAAGTTGATCGACATGATCATCATTGTCTTCGTGTCGTCGTTTAGCAGGCGGACCAGGTTTGAAAAACCCTTCGATGCTCTGCTGACCGAGTTCCCCACCCTCGATACCGGAGAATGATAGTGAAATGCTTGTGACTTTCATGGCTAGATCCGTCCCAACGAGGTCCTTCCATAAGGCATTACCAGCCGCTGCCACAGAGTCCACTGTGACTTCCGATGTGAATGGAAAGGGTGCCTGTTTCGAGTGACCAGCGTCATAACCTGTCTCCAGGTGAGCAGTCGTCATGAAGACTGATGGGTAAACAGACCTCGGCGAGCGCGTATAACCAGAGATTTCGGCCACAGATTAGGGCTGATCTCACGAGCTTCTTTAAGACGAAGAGCGAGTTCAGCAGCAAGGACTCGTATCCAATGAAAGCCTTCAGAAGCGTTTGTTATGGGTCGAGGAAGATTTTTGGAGGCCAGCATGCTCTTATTCAAGGTCGACTTCTTCTCCTTGACTATAAGAGAAAGTAAACAATCAGTGATGTCGATATGGCACCAAAAAAAATCAAACCCTCTGTCCGGTCAATACCACTAGTAAAAGAATTGAGTGTTGTAGGTTAGCAAACACGACTTAGGCCATACCGAAGAACCTCGTATATCCATATCGACTCTTCTCCGAATTTACGCTGCATTTCCTCTACAAAGTAAATCAGTTAAACCAAGTCGTATGTTGGTATATACACATGCCAAGACTGATTGTTCTGAAAGATAGAGTCAATACAATTTCAAAATGACAAAGTTCCACGCGTACAAAAGATCTCCAACAGTAGCTGCCTCAAATTCGCTTGCCAGTGCCGTTCCAAGTTTGCCACCCAGAAACCGAATCTACTTTTTTCAAAGCAGGATAGACACGGGAGCAAGGTCGTTAGCAAACCTTTTGGAAAGGGAGAGGGCGCAGATAGTTGGGTATGGCGGCATTTTTAAGAATGCTCTGTAGAAGGTTGTCAGACAAGTTGCCAGCAGAATATCAGGGATATTACTTGATTGTTTGGCTTCTTGTACGAGGCTGTAAGCTAGGAGCCTTTAAGGTGACCGGTTTTACAGCGACAGTCAGAGACCGACCTTGGCTAAGAACTTATTTCTTGCGATCCCCTATTATGGTGTTCAAGTAGAACTAGAAGCGAATAGTCTATAGCAGATGACTTACTGCCGAAGTAGAGTATCCGAGCTCTTCGTGAACCTGGCGTCTCGCGGAGCTCATAAGCTCAGCTCCAATTGAGAGAGCAATATCATGCCAGGTAATAGCTGGCTCGCTGTCTGGCACGTCGAGCACAGTACTCGGGCCCTCTGCTGCTGAATCCTCCTGTGCGATTGGATCGGTGGGTATGATAATGGAATGCTCAATATCCTTCCACGAAAAAGTTGGAGGTGGGGGTAATGGTGTGTCAGCACCGTTGGGCGCATCTGGAGGTACATGAGCCAGATGTGGGTATCTTTCGAGAATGATTTCTCGTGCGCGTTGAGAAAAATCAAAAAAAGCTTCGTCAATGGAGGCTTTTTCTGTGATTTCGTTGAGGAAGGCTCAAGGGTTTATATCTCGGGTTCACCCACCTATTTCCACGTTTGGAAGGCAATCCTTAAATTTGGCAGCGATCTTGAGGCTTTCTCGACGGTAATAATCCAACGACACCTATAGAGCCACCGTCAGCTTGAACACTTTTTCCACCATTGCTGCTCTAACCTTATGTGTCTTGGTATCGACATTATCCCAATACCCAGGTTGTGTTTCACCCTCCTTATACGTGGCGACATGCACGATCCTCAAGTCCGGATGCTTGGCTTGTAGCTCTTTCATATTATATTTCTTGAGCCTGGTAATTCCGAACTTCCTTGCGGGATAATTGATAGCGATGAGTGCGTCCCATTGCAACACAACTAGGGGCGTATCCTTGTCAACTCCAAGACGGACCATTTCACAGGCCGCATAGAAGGCATCGCTATCACAAAGCGCTATTACACGCAGTGGGTCTCGAACACCGAGATTACGAGAGTGCAAATGTCGATAGGTAATGGTCGGGTCAAGATCCTCAAAGTCTTGGTCCAATGCCTTGGCTTTCCCTTTCCTTGATGATGGTGTTTGCATTGCGCGAGTTGATGCACAAATCGTACTTTTGTGGTTGTTAGACAATTTAATTTGAAGCAGATGGCACGCGCCGCGCGGTTTGATTGCTTGGTCATCATCCATCATGCATCATGTGTCAAGTCGCGTGCAGCTTTTTGAACGCGTCGACGTCCGACTGAGGAGTCCAGGACTCATTGTCAAGTCTCTGGATCCAAGTATCTAACTTCTCCCAAGTACGAAAGTTGGAGACCTCCTCTTTACTTATCTCTCGAATTTTATTTGTATGATCTTGACGTTAACACTGTCGAAGAAAACAACAACAAGTGAACGAGGTTTTATTACATTTTCAGAGCAAACACATATCATGACAAAAAGTACGACAATTACAGAAGAGTTCTTACAAGAGGTGTCAAAACCTGAATAATACATTCATGATGTGACCGCTAGTGGAGTCATTTGACGAGGTTGAGGGTTCCCGCCGTGCTGATATCAATAGACAACAGGTCCTTCCCTGATTTGACCTCGTCGAGAGACGGCATGAGACCTAGGCGCAATAGTTCCGATGCCTTGCTAGCGACTGGATCATTTTGCATACTACAATCACGATGAATTAAACTAAAGGGGATGTACAAGAGAATAACTCACCTCGCTACAGCAACAATCTTTCCATTCTTCGCATAATACGAGATGAACTGCGGACCAGTTAACGGGCCCAATTTTCTCGGTGATATGCCACTAACTTACCTTCATATCGTCAGGATCCCCCGAAATGTAGACATCATCGTAACCGTGACCAACACCAGCAAACCTGAGTTGTTGGCCCTCTTATGACACGTCAATGACTTGCAGATATGGTGGAAGAATGGAACACTTACGGGCGCTCCAGAAGACTGGGATCTTCAGAAATTCTTGGGGAAAACCGGCAATCGTCTTTCCGATAGCGCGGCCATGGTTCCCTGCAACCTGGATTTCCGTTAGTGACAGATTATACAGAAAAAAAGTAAGACCAAGGGGTTAAACCCACATTCCAATGCTCGATACGTGCAAAAGCGCCTGTAAACTGTGGGTATGTTGCAATATCACCTAGAAAAGATGTATCACAATCCACCTGTACACCGAGATATTTATTGGAGCAGACTGACCAACAGCATACACGTTCTCCTGATCTGGCCCGCTTTGTACACGGAGGTATTTATCAACCTTGATACCCCCGTCGTTCTCAAGTTCAATGCCGCTGCCTTTGACGTATTCAGTGGCCGGCGCAACACCCACACCCATTACAATGAAGTCGGCCGGCAGTGTAACGCCATTGACGATAACGCCACCAGCAAGGTTAGGATTGCTTTCTTGAGGAACAATTTTCTCTACTTTGCTGTTCATATGGAATTTGACGCCCTGTGACTCATGATACTGAACAAGCAACCTCAGCACTGAATACAAATAGGTGCACATGCAGGACTTACTTTCTGAAGGCCAGCACCGACTTGCTTACCGAGTACCGCTTCAAATGGATGGGATTCCATGCCGATAACATCGATAGACGCAAGTTTCCGTTTTGAAAGAGCAACGACAAGTTCCATACTGATGAAAGAGCTTCCGATCACCACTAAATGTTTACCTTCCTTGGCAGCTTAGGCAATTGAGCTCCGTTGAGAGCAGGGCACTGCACACATGAACGACTAAGCATACCTGCATCCACTTTCTGGGAGTCCTCGATCCCTCTGAACGTGTATACGTTCTCTAGCTGGGCGCCTTCAATGGGGAGGCGACGCGGCGTTCCCCCCGTCGCAAGCACAAGCTTATCATAACTCAAGATTTCCTTCCCAGAATTCAAGGAAACTTCTTTTCTATTCAAGTCGAGGGAGGTCACCTCCTATATGTGGTGAAAAAGGCATGGCGACAGTGCAGAAAACAGACATACAACGCCCAATCGGAGTGTCGTTCCGTACTTGATCTTGAGTTCTCCGGCGGTCCTCCACTCCAATTTTGCAGGATCAGTGATCAAAGCTTTGCTAAGTTTCGTCCTGAAGAATCCGTTATCGAGACACCTTCATGTTTACTAGAAAGGACTCGCCTGTCAATTGGAGTGTGAGATTCTTTCGAAAGAATGGTGATTGGCGACTTGTAGCCGTGCTATGTAAAATGATTTATGTGGTTAATGAAGATGAAAGAAACACGATGACCAACCTCCCTAAGGCTCTCAACCGTGTGGAACGCTGCAGACCCACCCCCGACAATGACGAGACCTTTCCCAACAACATTTTCTCCCCCGCTTGACACTTTAGGCGGCCTCGATTTGTTGCTACTGAGAGCATGTTCAGGATTTGCAGTCACATAGATTTTCCCATCTGCAACGTGAGTCTTAAAGGAATGAAGCGCGTTCGGCGCAGGTGCATCCTCTGTGGATCCAGGTGAGAAACTGTGGAGCGGAAGCCTTACAATCGATTTGGAAGTCTCTTACCAATGTCACCAGTGCAAATATTGAAGCAAGCTGAAAGAAGTGAGCACCTCAGTTGAACATCCAGAGTCTGGCCTAACCTCCATGCCAAGGGCTGACACAGCGCAATAAACATTGTAATTCGTCTCAAATCTTCAATAAGAATACGTACCACACTACTCTGCCATCGGCGGCCAATACACCTTTTGCCAAGGGGGCACCATAATGAGTGCAGAATGCGCTAGTAGCGTGAATTCTATCCCCCAAACGTGACAGAAGAACCACGCCCTTTTCAAAGGCGACCTCTTTCCTGGGAAAGACCGAAACATGAATGTCATCTCAGGTGAAAATGTTGCCTCGGGCTGGCGTACATCTGACCATCCTTGAGTTCGGCATCGTCGAGAACAGCAATCGTTTTTGTTGACATCTTACACGAGACTGAGTGGAGGCAATAACGTGTTCGTGCAAGGATCTGGGGACTTATGTATCGAGTGAGAAGAAAGCTCATACAAGGGTGACATCAGTATTTTGCAATCACGATCATTGATGACGATTCTGGATTTACGGCCCGGAGTTGCCGGATAAAGTCACGTGATGTCTGCTTTCTGGCAATTGCACTGGCACTGGCAGCACTGAGCACCCACAGCGACTGGATGTGTTTGTTCAGTCTGCTCCTACAAGATGCTCAAGCCGCAAATTTTTATTTCTCTTGCTAGAATGCACCGTATGTTTTTACTGAAACTTAGATTGACCAAACTCTAACCATACCCCAGATATAAGCAATCCTGCAAAATTTCGCCGTCTCAAGCGACACGCTGTCAATACGAACATATCTGGTCTTGTCAAGGTACCTTATTTCTGTCTTTTGGTCGGCCTATTTGCATATCCTCATGTAGACAGGCAAACCAGGCGTGCTTGTGTTTGAAGGGACAAGGGACTCGATTTCAACGTTCCTAGAGAATGTCAAAGGTTCTCAGCGCGCTTTTTGAAGTTTATTTTGACCTTATTTTGGAAGCAGGCCTTCGGTACCTTCAGTTCCAGCATGTCGACACGAAACCTATGGAATTGCATGCTCAAGGTCGTCTTGCAGAGTCGAAACTCGGATTAATTGAGGTGGAGGACATGAGATCCCTTATTGAGGCGTTGGACGCGCTTGATCTGAAGGTCTGGTTTCGGACAGCGATGATGATGGATAAAGGTCCTTGAACTTGGTATGTGCTCTCAAATGTGGCATAATATAAGGGCTGAAGTACACCATACAGACTTCCTCAGAAGCACCCCTTATTGGACCGAGTCTTGGGTTGGCTTGCCTCCCATTCGTCATCATCCAGATAATTCTGGATCGCTCGCTCTCCTAGTTTGGAAGGACCCACGCCAATATTACCGCCATATTCCTTCCTTTTTCGTTCCCATACCTCCTGTTCTTCCATCAGCGCATTTGGGTCATCTGCAAGAGCAACATAAGCCTTCGCTACCCGCCAGTCAGCCTCTTTCATCACCGTCTGAAGTTGTCTCTCTGCCCTTTCTTTCCCCCACTTAGCCTCTCGGACTGCTGCCTGTTCCGACGACTCATTGTTCAGGGGAATTCCAGACTTGCGCGCTGAAGGAGGAAGAATCAAGTAACGACGAGTGTGAAGTAGATGTGGAGTGGTTCGCAGAGTGCTTGGAGGGAGCTTGTTTAGACGGCAGACCTCGTGGCCCTGAACAAACGAACAGAATCAAAGGGTATCTAATTTTTCAAAAGTACCAGAGACCTACATCAAGCCCAAATCGAAGGACGATGCCTTGGAGTGTGTCTGAGGACGCAATATAATATTTGAGCGGCGAGTTGTCTGAAGCGCCGGATGGAGGCTCCAACTCTCCGCCCTGAGAGTTGTTGTCAGGCAGTGTGGCCCGAGAGATGGTTGGGTTTTGATTCGATAGCGAAGACGCTGGCTTTGCATCTTCACTTCCCGAATCATCATCATCATCATCATCACCAAGCACAAATGTATCTTCATCCTTTACAGCTCCTTCAACATTATGGCCACCAGTTGCATTGGAATATTGGTTGTTTGAACTTCGACTTCGCATGACGTCGACACCTCCGAGGCAAGCGAGGCACGGATTGTATCGACGGAGTCTTGAGTTAGAAGAGGTACATTGATTGCAAATGAAGCGCTGACAACAAGGTGTTATGAATACATCTGGAGATAGTGATGTCGGTGAAGACTTGGAAGGCGGCAGGGACGCTGAGCATGCAAAACACAGAAGAGTATTTCTGTCGACATCAGCGCCGCGCATTAGGTTATTTTGTTCAGGATACGTAGTAGAGCAATGTCAAGGTGAATGTTGACTGAATTGGTCATCATAATGATGTTATGTAAATGAGAGACCCACGCCGACGCGTCTCACGACTGACTGACAACTCATGTCATCACCGCTGGAGCACTCTCAACTCATTTCTCTCGTTCTACAGTCCAAGGAAGCTCTCCAGAACGGCGAACAACTTTGTTCGCGCGCCCATTCTGTCTCAAATGCGTCGGCCAATGTGTCCATTGATGTCGTCGCCCTGGATGCTAAAGTACGCTGGGTCACCGAGGCTGTAGGCGAGCAGCTAAAGGTATTTGGACATTAAATATTTGTGTTATTAAGAGCCATAACAATTTCGGAGCTTACAGCTCGTCGCGAGTGTGGCAAAGTCCATTGAGGAAAAGCGCGCAGCATTGAGCAAGAAGGTTCAGGTGCGCAATGACGATTCTCTCAGTCACTACTCAATAACTTCGCATTAGGATTGGGATCAGCAACGTGCAAAGCAAACCGACGCTCTAGACCATGTCCTCGAATCACTGAGCTCACAACATGTGCCCCCTGACTTTCACCAGACCACTTCACCTGACTCATCTCTCTTCGGAAGTCAACATTCCGATGACGGACGCGACCAAGTCTTTGGATCACAGAAACCACACAGTTCTGCAATATCAGCCCTAAGCCAGACCCCGTCCTCCACTTCGACACTCCGAGGTCCTCTCCGTAATGGCACCTTGGCCCTTAAAGATAAGAAACCAGATTTTGGGTTAGACAGGACGATGTGGAAGACACTCCGCGACTTTGTGGATGATCAGGCAATTGAAGACGTCCTTGAATCTATTGAGAATGATCGGTTACGGCTTGATGTTCGTCTTAGATCTTGCAAATTCTTAGAAAATACTCACTTTCTACGCCTACCTTTAGCATATCATGGGAAAGACAGACGAGTATCCGGAAACTCTCTCTCATACCATTGAAACTGTTCAGGATTCATTGCCAGTCCTGCCAAATGCTCCTCCAATCCAGTATACAGAGGAGTTGCTTGCAGGACAAGATGCAAGAATAACAACCATGGCATCCCATTTAGAAAGTTTAGCATCGCACTACGAGCAGATATCCAATGCTCTCCATGAAAGTGAAGCTGGTGGGGAATTCGATGATGAAGATATCGAAGGTGAGTATCCTCACAGGACCGCGAGAATTATTACCCTAATTGTCCATTTCTAGCTATGCACCGAGATACCAATGAATTACCTTCCATAATGGCCGAGCTTGATGAGAGCGCCAATGCAATAGAGGAGTGCAAGTAAGGCCTCTAGCTCTGCGCATTCCCTTTACTCACTCGCTCGCCTTTTTTCGGACAGTGAGAAGCTACTAGCTGAAAGGGAGAGATACCTGACACTACTGTCACTATTATCCAATACCTTAGACGACCTTGATGAACTGGGTGA
>JABAJW010000013.1:0-28368 GCA_018855395.1 Arthromyces matolae | reverse complement strand
TGGTCGAACTGGTGTAACCTCCAAATTTATGGAAAGATTGAATGTAATGTAAATAAGCCGCAACAAAAACTCTTCCACTCAACGACGATGAGCTTGAACCAGGCCCGCGCAGACGAAATCAAAGGTCTAGTACTCTCTACTCTTACACTCGATTATTGACCGTTGCATTTGTTTTTAGCTAAATTCGAAGAGCGTGATGCTCACATCCGAGAGTCTTGGGTACGGGCCATGGAAGCTCGCCTGGTGCGAGATGAGCTGGAGAAATGTCAGAGGGGAGAAGGCGTCAACCACTACGAGAATTGCAAGTGGCTCTCTGAAAAGTATCTAGACATGCTCCGTGAAAACAGGGTATGTAATGGGCACACTGTGCCAAGGTCTATATCTAACGTCCTTCCCGAAACTTTCCTCACAGGTACAAGGCTACAAACATATAGATATTTAATTCTCAGCATGGAACACAGTTTTCGAAATCTTTTAACATGGACATTTCGGCTCATCACCCATCTTGTCTCCGACCACAGCCGCTACTCGTCCACTCAACGATTGGAATTGTTTGTTCATGACTTTAACAACAACTATGAATATTTCCTTGAAAACCCCCATCTCAGATTTACAGTCAAACGAGGACTGAGAAAAAAAAACACCCTGTCGCAATCAATCACAGAATTGGATAATATGATTGTACAAATCCTATTGCCAACGCAATTAGGGTGACGACGACCAACGGTGCACTTGGAAAGCTTAATGACCTTTACGCGATCTGTATTCATTTGATTTGTTCTGAGACTGGGGTACGAACTCACGAGCTGGTTTTAGCAGGGACCTCTGCTCCACTCGTGGAAGAAGACCCTGAGGCAGTCGAAGACGAGGTCGTTCCTCCCAGGTTCCCGACGGATGCAGACGAGTTCATTGCCCGCGTTGTGTTACCCTCCAACACCCAAGTCACACCTCCTAGAACGTGGGCCACGAATAATTCGTCCTACACTTCGATCAGTGAAAGCGTTACCAAAATACTGTTGTAATTGACCTGCCACGTTTCGTTGAGGTGCCCAAGGCTGGTATAAAAGCTCCGCCCTGCAGAACTTTGATTGTCAGGATCAGCACCACTGCCGTGGACCTGATACCACGCTGTAAATCAGCTTGAGTGAGCATCTTTTGTACCATTGGTATAAATGTACGAATACCTAGTGGATGAGGTGTTCCTTGATCGTATCTCCGGACTCCGTTGTCTGCCCACATGGGTTAATTAGAGTCGATAAAGCTGGTTGAACTATGTACCAGTGTAGCTAGATTCATTGGCTGCAAGGATGACGATGGCTCCAACCGACCTAGGATCTGATTTGAAGTTGTAACTTTTAAGGTCAGCGCATACTGTATAGGGATCGGATGGGATGGTATTTACATTTCGTCGTTAACATGCCACTCAGAAGGTAACATGCTGGTGCTAGGATGTGTATTATCCAACACGTCGACGATCTAAGCAGGTGTAAAATTAAAAGTAGAAGGACAAGCGATCCGACATTTGGGCTTACTGCACTTTGCAGTTCAGGGTGGTAATCGAAATAAGCGCCTGAAGCCAATTCAACGAGCTCGCGATTTGAAAGTCATGAATACGACCCACCGATTTCGCGGCCATAAAAGGTAGTGTTTACGAGTGAGTCGGAAGATGAGTGAACGCCTATGAAGTTCCCTCCAAGGTTTAGGTAGGTTTGGAAGGCCGCCTTTCCTGAATCATCTAGAACTATCGACGGGTAAGAAAGAGCCGTATTGACGGTCAACGGAAAGATGTATACCTTCCCCAGTTGTGCTCAGAAAAAGAATAGCGTCGTATTGACTGAGATTGTCGATGGTGAACAGACTTTTGTCTTCTGTCGCATCGAAGTCAAGATTAACTGAAGGTCCTGTGGCCTTCAAGGCAGCGATTGCAGTGGGTATAGAGTCATGTCTGTATCCTGCTGTTGCAGAGTAAATGAGGACTCGACCGTTGGCCATGACGGAAAGTGGCAATAAAAACGAAAGAAAAGCTGATAAAGAGAAGGACAGGTTCTTCATTTAGAGGAAAGGGAAACCTAGAGCGGCGAAAAGATTGAGAACATATGCAGGTAGTTCCCATGGAAAAACTCTGGGAAATCTTAATGACGTCACAGGAACCTGGAAGAAAACATATTGTATCCGTAAGTATCCGGCTGCAAAAGGTTAGTACAAGGAAACATATAGTATCGACCACCATATTGTGTCAGCGGAGAAAGGGTATTTATTAGTATTATGTAGTTCTGGATAGGAAAAAATGTAGTGGTAGTTCTCGGTGTGAAGGATTGGCAGTGGAAAACAATGCAAGATGTTGTAGATATCCGTTCATTGTGGATTGCATTCGGGTTGCTGCCCGTCGTCAAAATCGTCGTCGTCGTCATTGTCGTCCTCCCAGTCATCATCATCGTCACCAAACTGGGGTGAAAAGGCGTCAAAGAAGGTTTTGCCGGCTGGGAAAGACCCAAAACGCACATCGATGATATCACTTTCCTCAAACTGAGCTTTGGTTACAACTTCTGGAAGAGGTTCAGGATCGCTTCGTTTAGGCGGCAGTAACGATTCCAGCGCCTGATGATGGCTCAGGTCAATGAGGAGGAAAAGAAAAGAAGGATTGTGCCATGCCTTTTTATCTATTGTTTGCAACCAGTCATCACCGGGCATCTCAACAGAAAGGATGACATATAGATCGCCTTTTTCGCTGGGTCGCTTGTGTATTGGCATACCTTCGCCGCGTAAAACAATAGAATCATCTGATTTGATAATTTTGCCAGCTGGACTAGAGACTTCGATGCCTCGACCGTCCAAATGTGTGAGAACAATTCTCGAGAACCCAAAAAGTGCCTCCGAAAGAGTGATTTTAACATGTGTCAGGAGATCGTTACCGGAGCGTTCGAATGATTCATGAGGAAGGGTTTTGAGAACGAAGACGACATCGCTCGCAGGAACGCCAGGCTGTCTTATTAGATGTGGATATTGACGAATGATAATATCGGCTCACCTGCTCGTCGCCAGCACCAGCAAGGACAATCCTCTGACCGTTTGCCATTCCTTTTTCGATAGATATCTCCTGGCGTTTCTTTTCCGTGATAGTCTTTTCGCCCTTGCACTTCTTGCACCTGGCAGGGGGAAATTGTGGATTTAAACCGTTGCCAGTGGACGGTAAATAAAGAATTACCTGTCCTTCTCCTTAAGTCTCTCGCCATGTCCCTGACACGCCTTGCAGATAGCTCTCGAGGAACCCAAACGTGATGGTGAAATCTACCAGGGAACATTGAAAAGACATATGGGCCAGAATTTAGGAATGCTGACCTGAGTGTGCACGATGGTGAATCCTTTACCGTCACAGTCAACACACTTCTTGGGCTTTGCATTTCCTTTCGCGCCAGACCTAGAAAATATCGATCTCAAATCACGATACCAGGCAAATCCCACTTACCCTTGACATTGCCCGCATAATGCCTCCCTCTCCATGTTCATTTTGACAGTCTTTCCATTGTATAGGTCTTCCAATGTGACTTCATGTGGAATGACTTCTGGCCCTTGCCCTCGCCTTCCAGGGCCAGGACCGGCAGGATCGAAGAACATCCCCCCTTGAGAAAAGAACTGGGCAAATAAATCTGATGGGTCAAAGCCAGGACCACCACTGCCTTGTCCACTTAGACCTTCCATACCCCGTTCGTCATAGATCGCTCGCGTCTCAGGATCATTCAGGATCTCGTAACTAGAACAGGGAGTCAGGAGGGTTTCAATCTGCAGCATGGAAGAACACACGCGGATGCTAACTCTTGAAATCTTTCGTGAGCTTGAGGATCATTGGGATTTTTGTCCTGTTATAAACGTTCCATGTTCAATAGAAGCTGCGGCTGAGGAAGGGTTGGTACATACAGGGTGGTGCTCTTTGGCCTTGAAAGAATATTATGAAAAGCTCCTTTCAGCGAAGTCCAAAGCTCACTTTTTTCATGTACGCTTTCCTTATCTCCGCTGGTAAAACATTATGAGCAAATCGTTGTCTGGGAATCCAAACTTGAAGTGAAGTACCTTCACTGGCAGACGGACCAACGCCCAGAACGTCGTACAACTCTGTCTCTACGGCCACTAAGCAAGAAAGCATTCAGTATTATTCATGAAGAATTGAAAGAATAGAGAGAGATTCACTTTCAATGTCCTGAACAGGTGGCCGACACGAGAAACAGCTTGAACTTGGGGGACGCGTGATCTTGCAGTGTTTACGCCACAACTTGCCGCTAAATTTTTTTCAAGCGGAGATGCAATCGGTTTTATTTACATAAAAAGTCGTATTCGTTTTCTTTTTTAAACTTGTACAAGTCCTGCAGCTGTTTTTTCGGTGAGTGTCTTTCAGAATGCCAAATGCTATCTCATGATGCTTCAAAATTTTATCTACATTGTCCGACTGGTTTTCACCAGCTATGACGATCAATCTCTCTGATTTTTTTTTTTTTTTCAATTTCTTCTTCCTTGTCAATGTCTCTTGAACCAGTGACTGACTCTCACTCTTATCATTTCAGGCAGGCAATGTCGCGATGTTAGGCTGGACTTGTTAATTTATCTGTGTATTAAGGAGACAATGTACAATTGAGTTGCATATACCTGCGCGATGGACTTCTGATATACGTTCATTGCCTCTAGTGCTTTACCAACATGAACTTCTACTTCGAAGCTGCTAAAACGTTGGATCGACTTGATTCCAAGCAAGGTTCTATCAAAGGCGTACTTGCAACTCTGCCCGCGAAGGATCGCAAACGCACGACCGCACTTGTAATCGAAACCTTGAAGTGTATGGAGTCGATCAACTTCGTTACGCTGGCCCACTGAGAAAATCCTTACAGATAAAGCTATCTTGGTCGAGGTTATAGAACTATCCAAGCTACTTAAGTTGGAGCGAAAGATAACCACTCTCAATCTTGCCCTTGTTCTGGTACATGATTTGCTACTCGCTAGAGGTATTCAGGCTGGAGACGGACCAGTGAAACAGGCAGTACTACGACACAAGACCCGCTTGCATACTGAATTCCAGAAGATCAAGATAAAGCGAGGAGTGAAAGCAAATACAGATTTGGCGCATACTGGGGACCAAAGAGCAGGTAAGTGCCTACGAGTTCTGTGACGATCAAACAGCTCTCAATTTGCTAGCTCGCATACCACGATATGTTCGTATCAACACGTTGGCTTGGTCAACAGAGATAGCTGTTCAATCACTACTTTCCCGAGGCTTCACCACCTCGGATCCCTTCGAATCCAAGTAAGTTTCTAAGTTTAACTTCTCCCTCCACCCAATTTCATTTACTTTTGATAAATAGCACGGGCTTCGCAATCGACGAGCACATACCTGATCTTCTTTGCTTCTCACCTCAGACCACCTTTCATGAGGATCCACTCTATAAGTCTGGGAAAATCATTCTCCAGGATAAAGCCTCGTGTTTTCCTGCGGTGGTTTTAGGACCACCTGCTTCCGATAGCGCTTTCGTCATCGATGCCACCTCTGCACCGGGAAATAAAACATCCCATCTCAGTGCCATTATGAAGAACAAAGGAAAGGTCAGTAAATCAAACTCAGCTCGGCAAGGTTACCTTTCCTTACTTGTGCCTAACTAGCTTTTTGCGTTTGAGAGGGACAAGAAGAGGTTTTCGACACTTACGACGATGCTGTCGAGGGCTGGTTGCAGGAACGTGGAGCCGTTGAACGTTGATTTTTTGACAGTGGACCCATTAGACCCGAAATACGCGCAGGTCACCCATATGTGAGTTGAGCTGGTTTACACGTTGCGATTGAGTTAACCTCATCCATTAACAGACTAGTGGATCCTTCTTGCAGTGGATCCGGAATTGTGAATCGGCTAGACCATCTCGTGGAGACAGGTTTTTGATCCTTATTTTGTAGCCTGACCACCCTCACCTTGTGATTAGAGATCGAAAATGAGGGCGACAAAGACGATCGACTTAAACGCCTCGCCAGCTTCCAAGTAATGATGGTGAAACATGCTATGCGCTGTGAGTTTTGTCGTGGTATATCACCTTTGCCGCTCAATCTGGGGTTCCTTCTGTCGTTATTTCTAGTCCCTGGTGTACAAAAAATAGTCTACTCGACATGCAGCATCCACGCGATCGAGAATGAACATGTTGTTCTCGAGATTCTTGTCTCAGAGGAAGCAAAAACTGGAGGGTTTTCACTGGCAAGTCCTGAAGATGTCTTGCCACAGTGGCCACGCCGGGGTTTACCCGAAGAAATGGAAGACCCTAGTCAGTTGTGTATTACATGTTTACGCGTACTATCTAAACATCGCCAATCCGACAGGTCAAGCAGCGTCAGTAGTGCGTTGTTCTCCAGGTGACGACGCCACCAACGGTTTTTTTGTTTCCTGTTTCGTGCGCAATCAGGTCGTCACGAAGAAAAGGAAGGGCGATGAAGAGGATGCCACGAACGAACAATCACAGAAACAGAAGAAAAAGAAACGAAAACGCAATGGTGTCACGGCGCAACTTTCAAATTAGCCAGTAAAATGCAGATCATTGGATGTTCATTTTGTATAAAAAGTCTGAGCTACAAGAGGACCTAATTAGAGTGTCTTCGCTGCTTTCATCAGTCGACAAAGACAATTTAGCGAACAAGATGTGTGAATACTTGCTGTCCGTTACCTCCCATTTCTCGAGCGCAAAGGCAAAGAGCTCGAAAGGACGCAGCAAAGGTTGAGATTTAGAGTCGTAAAAGAGAAGCTTGAGGTAAGACATGGCGCTACACAGTCGTCAGAGGTGAATAAGAAAAATCAGAACATGGTTCGATTAGTTGGTCGGCTGTTGGGCATATTGGCCTTGATAATAGGAAGCATAGTTGTAGTCTTGAGGTTGCTGATACCCTGCGGCACCCTGCTGATAGCCTGCCCACTGCCCTCCGTAACCTGCACCTCCACCGTATCCAGCTTGAGGAGGACGATAACCACCTTGCATCTGTTGTTGGTTGTTACCTCCGGGTTGTATCCATGATTCAGGGCGACGCCAAGGGGGAATATTCGAACCACCAGCAGTGATGTCGTGACTCATGTTTGGTGCAGACCAAGCGGCATTGGCGTCAGGGGTTCCTGGAGTTCCTCCTTCACCAAGTTCCCTCAAAAGATTCGCGTACTCGTTATCAAAGGCTCGACCGCCTGGACCAGGGGGCGGAGATGGCCCAGGCGGAGGAATGGGGGCGTTCGGGTCTTTGTTGACGGTACAATCGCGAGCCATATGGCCAGCACTACCGCAGACACGACAAATGATGTTGGCAGTAAAGTTACGCTGCTCTGGACAGTCATATTTGCGATGCCCAACGCCACCACAATTCTGACATATTTGATTTTCATCGTCTCGTAAGGTTCCGTTGAGTGCCGCGAGCTCCCGAAGCTGATTGCGTTTGTGATCATTCTGGCCCTCAGGAGTGGAGGCAGCCTGGTACTGACATCAGTCATACGTATGGAATATAAATGAATTGGTACGTACTGTCTCAATGACCCTGTTGATCATTCTAACACAAGCAGTGACCTTTTCTTCGGATTCAGCGAGAACGAGACAGTGAAGATCCTCTTCAGCGTCATCCGCGTATTGGTCAGAGCGTGCTTTCCCTTCTTTGACACTTCCTTTGCCTCTGATACTGATCTTAGCACCACTTTCGCGCTCCATCTTTTTCAGACTGTTTCCGCGAGGACCAACGAGTAAACCAAAGAAGTTGATTTCTGGGAATTCCTTCACGGGAATATATACTTTCTCTGACGGGCGCTGAGAACGTTTTTGCTGGTGATACTCGACAGGGGGCCGGAAATTGGGGTCGTTCTTCATTGCACGGTCAACAAGCTTGATGCGCTCGTCCTCAAGCTTTTTGCGATAACGGACTTCACGAGTGTTGGTACGACGGCCTTGACCATCATAGGTAGGAGGAGGTGAAGGGGACCTAGACAGTCTCTCAGTAAATGGACCAATCGATAAATTCACATACACACCTCTCCTTCTCAGGAGGCACAAAATCGTTCAACCTCAGCTTGCGATTGATCTCTTCCAGGCGAAGATGTATCGCGTAATTGTCGAGCTGAGCCTGGGATACACCAGCAGCAGAGATGGCAGTAGGCAATCCAGGAATGTCCGTTTTGTGGTCTCCCCAGCGGCTGCGTCGTTTGCGAGGCGCATTGGGATCAACTAGGGTGAGTAATAACAGGAAAGGGTCACGGTTAGTATCAGGTCAGTATGAGCTGTGAGAGTCGGGTGACATCCTCCACGTTAAAATTACGCGAGTTGAAGCAAATCTCGGAATATGTCGCGAAAGTAATTCCGAACAATAAAACGAGAAGGCGGATGTAAGAAGCGTGCTATTAGATTGTCCCGCTTACCTTTGGTATCTCCATTCACAGGTGAATCATCTCTACCACGTCTCTCATCAGTATTCGCAGGGCGAGGATACGCAGAAGGGGATGGTTGTGCGAGTTGAGGAGGAGCTGTTTCCTCTGCTGGCGCGGGGCCAAAACGGCGTCGTTGTCCAAGGGGCACTGATTGTTTTTTTAAAAAAAGAAACCATCATTAATTGCGCCTACGAAAAAAAAAATAAGCACCAACCATCGTTTGTGCCAGTTATCTGGCGGGTTGCAGGTCTCCACATAACGATTTATTCAAGAAATAGAGTTAGGTAGTTGAGAGTGATGATGACGGTCAAGAGACAACGAAGGAAATTGGACAAGTTGCTATGCTGACAAACTTTTCGGCTCCGCCCCAATTTTCGCTTACACATCCACCAGTCTTGTCTCTTATCCCTCGATAGACTCTACCACTACTTACAGCTTCTTGTTGACCAAGAAGATGTCAAAGAGGAGTGCAGATGGTCAGTAAACCCTGTTACTTTTTAAATATCTGTGGCGCTCACTGTCAACAGCCGCCACAGAGCCATCTTCCAAGCGGGCTCGGAAGGATGACGACGATGAGTTCGCTGTAATGGCAAATGAGGACGACGCAATTCCTCCTTCACCCCCCGATACATCTCTCGTTCCTCGAGGGGCCACTATAAACTTCAGTGCGCTGACTAGGAAACTGGCTGAAGCTCGACGCGTCAAGGAAATGGAGACCTCCAACCTGTCGTCTCTTGATGCCCACCGACGGCAGCAGGACAGCCTTGTATCTCATATATTTATGGACCAGGATTTTTCTTGGCTACAGTTGAAAGTCGACCATGCATCACGTCCTCTGTGGATCAGCCCAGAGGATGGACATATAATTCTTGAGGCTTTTTCCCCGATTGCTGAACAAGCGCAGGATTTCCTGACAGCTATAAGTGAACCAGTTAGCAGGTCTGTTTTCTTCTTCTATGTATATAATAATTCCGCCTATATGTCGCCTAGACCGGCATTCATTCACGAATACAAACTCACTTCGTACTCGCTGTATGCCGCTGTATCCGTTGGGTTACAAACGGAGGATATCATAGAAGTCCGTTTGCTCTGCACCTGATCCTTCATGGCCTGTAGAGCTAATAATTATGATTTGAAGGTCCTTAACCGCCTTTCCAAGGTGAGGTTTAAAATTTGAGGGAAGTGACTACATGGTTTTAATAATGGACGCAGGTTCCAGTGCCCGACAGTATCATATCCTTTATCCGGGAGCGGACATTAAGTTATGGCAAAGTTAAGCTCGTCTTGAAACACAACAAGTATTTCGTCGAATCAAGTCACCCCGAAACTCTGCAACTACTTCTCAAGGACAGGGTTATCCGAGAGGCGCGTCTCATCACTGCCCAGGCTGACAACAGCATCAAAGCTGCTACGTTCACCACCTCGAAAGCACCAGTGAAAGGCAACCTAACGATTCCCGGGACTAAGGAGGCAGACAAGACTAAGATAGATACAACTGGTCAACCCACGACGCGCAGTACCACTGACGCTGATCTATTTACTTCGGTCGTTGGTGTTGAATCTGGCAAGCTAATTTCGGCTTATGTTCCCATACTTACTTACATCCCAAAGATGAGATTGAAGAAGATGATGAAAACGTCCACGCATTTGAGATCACCGATTCAAAGATCGACGTGTGTCTACCCATCCATCCACTCATTTTCTAGCTCTCACAGTGATGTATTATAGGACGTAAAAAGGCGGTGCAACGAGTTGGAATATCCTATGCTTGAGGAGTATGATTTCCGAAACGACACGGTTAACGCCAACCTTGATATTGACTTGAAGCCTTCGACTGTCATACGACCCTACCAGGAGACTAGTCTGAGCAAAATGTTTGGTAACGGGTAATTCTCCTACCTTTTATCTCTCTCTTTTCGATCTCAATACCATACCCGTTTTGTAGTCGTGCTCGATCAGGGATCATTGTCCTTCCGTGTGGTGCAGGGAAAACTCTTGTTGGCATAACTGCAGCGTGTACGATCAAGAAGTCCTGTCTTGTGCTTTGCACTTCTTCGTGTGTCCTCTTTTAAAGCCATATCATATTACTCTCTCACGGCTCTATTTTTTTTCCCCGCAGCGTGTCCGTGATGCAATGGAAGCAGCAATTCATGCTGTGGTCCAATGTAACTGACCGTCAGATTGCGGTCTTCACAGCTGACCAAAAGGAGAAAGTGATGTATATTGCCTCTCATATGGCCTCCTACGACTCATTTAGGTGTGTAGTTCGCAGGCGAGAGCGGCATTGTAGTGTCAACATATTCAATGGTGGCTAACACTCACAATCGATCCCACGAGTCGAAGAAAATGATGGAATTTTTGACTTCGAGGGAATGGGGCTTCATTCTACTGGATGAAGTTCATGTTGTCCCCGCAGCTATGTTCCGAAGAGTTGTCACCACTATCAAAGCGCATTCTAAGCTCGGTCTCACTGGTAAGCCGCCACACTTCGATTGATCAACGAATATTGTGCCTCATCTCTCACAGCGACTCTTGTCCGCGAGGACGACAAGATTGCAGATCTGAACTACATGATTGGACCAAAATTATATGAAGCTAACTGGATGTATGTAAGTTCAAGCTGTGCTGCGATCTTAATAAACATTTTGCGGTCGCAGGGACCTTGCCGCGAAGGGTCACATTGCAAATGTTCAGGTACTGTCAGTCCTTCTTTGGATTCCGCCATGTATTGACTTCTGCTGCAGTGTGCCGAAGTATGGTGCCCCATGTCGCCCGAGTTTTATCGTGAATACCTTCGTGAACAATCACGAAAACGCATGCTGTTGTATTGCATGAATCCGAACAAGTTCCAGGCATGCCAATTTTTGATAAAGTACCATGAGGATAGAGGAGACAAAGTCATTGTTTTCTCTGACAATGTCTACGCCCTGGAGGTTCGTTTTACATCTTCGGTGACGTATGGCTAACACATATCACCTTGCAGGCATACGCAAAACGCCTCGGGAAACCCTTCATTCATGGAGGTACTGGTCAGGTTGAACGAATGAGGGTTCTTTCGTGGTTTCAGCATGATGCGAAAGTGAACACGATTTTCCTTTCGAAAGTCAGTCTTTTGTTAAGCTTTTCCGTGTGATTCGTCATCCTAAATGGACGCTAGGTCGGAGATACTTCGATAGACCTTCCTGAAGCCACTTGCCTTATACAAATATCCTCTCATTTTGGCTCTCGTAGACAAGAAGCTCAACGTCTCGGTGCGTATACCTGATCATGTATGGAAAGATCTCTGCTAAACCCAACCAGGCCGGATTCTTCGCGCAAAACGGCGAAATGACGAAGGCTTTAATGCGTTCTTCTACTCCCTCGTTTCCAAAGATACACAGGAGATGTTCTACAGCACGAAGCGGCAACAATTTTTGATCGACCAAGGCTACGCGTTCAAAGTTATCACGCATCTAGACGGCCTGGAAGATCTTCCAGACCTTGTTTACAGAACACGAGATGAACAAATCGAACTACTCTCTTCCGTTCTATTGGCAAACGAGAGTGAGGCAGATCTGGGGTCCGATATTCGTGCTGTAGAAGGAGATCTGGCCGGGACCGTCACCTCAAAAGATTTTGGACCTACGAAATTCCCAACAGCTCAACGGACGACAGGATCGCTGACATCCCTCAGTGGTGCCCAACATATATCATATGTGGAGAAAAACAAGGCTGCAAACAAAGCTTTATCTCGGGAAGCTCCCCCTCGCCACAAGTTGTTCGCCAAACGAGAGAAGGAAATGGCAGCGGCGAAAAAAGCGTCAGGTCGCTGATAAACGCAGTATGTAGATATTCTTACTCGGTGTGGAACTTGAATATTTTTCATCTGCTTGTAACTGACGTCTTTTGAGATTTGGGTTGATTATTTAAAGGTCGACTTCGTAGTCATAGATCCCCTGTTGGACATTATGGCATAGCAATGTGAAGTTAAGTCGTTTATGATATGTAGGGCAAAAATAAAACATTTAAAAACAATTGTTCCGAGACATGTCGGAATGCAGGTGTTGTGACATACCAAAATGGGGAAAGTGAAAAGGGTTGAGGGGTAGTCAACAACCCACCAAAGGCATACAGCCTATTCTTTAAAAAAACGCTCTGCTATGTAAGGAAAGGCATGCCATGTTTTTAGGGGGCGCGTGAAGTGCTCACCGGTACGAAAGAGGGTCGATGCACAGGCAGGTGCATTATACCAGCGTCTAGGGTCTTTAGCATCGTGGCTTTAGAGATCAAGATCCAAACATGGCAACTGAAAGATGAATCTCCCGATTACCAGTTCGGAAACCTTTTATATGCCTAGCTCAAAACCCCATGGTCAGCTCTCTCTTGCCCTTCCGCATTTCTCACAGCGCGTCGCTTCCAGATGTCATCAAAGCGCGGTCGCAAAAGAAATGACAATCTTCCCCCTAATCGTGCGCGAGACGTTCAAAGGGCGTTTCGCGCTCGGCGCGCCGCTCATTTACTTGTACGTTATACAAATAGTGGAATTTGAATCGCGTCAATAATGACATCAATCCCACTCTTCCTTTTTTTTTTCAATAGGCGCTGGAACAGAGAGTTGCAGAACTACATGAAGAAAATGCAACACTACGTGAAATGGTTGGCTGGCCCCCCGACGATCGACCCTCTTTGGGCAAGGGGCCTACGGGAAAAGATAATCCGAAGCTTGGAGCAAGGACATACGGCTCGCAAGCCATCGATTTTTTTAATAACGGTTCAGAATCTGATTCGCCTTCCCGCACCAGTTCTCTATCGCCATCGGCTCCTCCAGGCTCTTCGCATGGGTTGCATGTTATTGATTCGGAGATATGGGAAAATGCTTTGACGATGGAGGAATTTCACGATCCACCAGAGCCTGTCTTTCAACATCTTCCTGTAGAATCGCCACCTGCGAAGACAGCATACGTACCTCGCGAGTCCCGACCTTCAACATCAATTCCATCTTCATCCTCAAGGAGTACTATTTCGTTACCCACCAACAATGCGTATATGACCTCTCGTCCATATGCGCATTCAGTAGAAGGAAGGTTGGAGGGCTCCTGCGGTAGTCCAAGCTTCGTCGAGAGGTCAGCCCAAATCCACGCTGATCCTCCTCGCGAAACCTTCTCCTACCACGCGGCCCCTTATCAAACTGACAATCTACCATCCGAAAATCCACCCCGCCCGTCCACGGGCTCTCAGCCTAATCCTTCTTTCTTTCAACGCGATTCTCAAACCCATGCTGCTAATACGCCGCCAGAAAAATCACTCTCATCTGCAGGTTCACAGCCCCATACAGCCTTCTCCCATCCCCATCCTTCCTTATTTAACCATCGCAACGCCGTGACTGGGCAATATTCCAACAATGCTCACACCGTACATCCAACTGTGCCCGCTCAAACACAGGCAGCACGATCGTTTGACCAGCTGCAGCTGCACGGTGGAACGACTGAACAGTACTCGTATCATTTAAATGAGCAACAACAGACACATCAACAACACACTTATCAAATAGGACCTTACGGCCCTGACGGTCGTATTAGCACAGTACGCTGATGGACACATCTCCACCTGCCTCAAGTACAAATAATCGGGACTAATTATTATCACACAAAGAATTTTGCAGCAAGACATTTATTTGCATGTAATCTCTAGGCAGTCTCTACTGTACTTTAAACTGCTCTACTTATGTATAGCACAGATAATCGAAACCCAAGGGAACATGGTTCATAGTGGGAAAAGATGGTGGTGGCGTATTGCTTCAAGTTTGCCAAAACCCCTGTCGAAGTACTCGTGCATGGTCACCAGATTTTAACTGCATTTGATGGAATCAAGAATGGATATAATCGGATTTATGGATATCGATAAAATGTGTGATTGGTTGGAAGATGTCAAATGCCCTGACCGCTTTGGAAAGTGCCCGCGGCGCGAAAGTTAAAACTCAAAGTTCCTCTTTGACGTCAAGGTTGCACCAGTCAACTTTCCCTTCCGGTCCATATTTGATTTCTAACCAATCGTTTGCCTGTTTGAAATGGTTGTTGCCCCGGAAACCACGATCCGCTGATAGTGGCGAGGGATGCTGAAGAAAGATAATTCACGAAATCCTAGTCAAGAGTTCATAACAAGAACTACTCACAGCACTTGTCAAAATCAAGTGTTTCGACTGATTTCTCTGTCGTTAGCGTCTAAGTTCCATAAACAAACAGAGAGACAAACCTTGTCCAATTTTGCAACTCTCTTGCCGGCCCAGCTTCCCCAGGCTAAAAAGACAACACCACGGCCAATTCCAGCTACATCGGATGCTGGGCTTGGAAGATTAGCACCTCCATATTTATCGACAATGTCCACAACCCTGTCGGTAAATTGTTCCCAGCCCTTGTTAGAATGTGACCCTGCATCACCTGCACGAACTGTGAGGCAGGTATTGAGCATTAGGACTCCGTTCAATGCCCATGTTGTGAGATTTCTGCCGACACCCACATCGTTAATTTCTTATCTGACCGGAGCTCATGCAACTCACCCATGCTTGGGCACCTCAAATTCGGGGAATTCCTCCTTGAGCTCTATGTAGATCTTCCAATCGAGGAAAGATCAGTAATTGTGAAAAAATAATGGAACAGGAACATGGGCACATTTCGCAGTGAGGGGGGGATCGCAATACCCGTAGGTACAGAAAAACAAAGTCCTTACGGATAATCAGTCACGCAATGGAGTTGTTTCGAGATATTGAACTTACCATGAGCTTGACCAGGCCCGTGGTAAGGATCTGCAAGGATGATATGATGGGAAGTTCGAAGGGGATCCGTGCCGGAAAATGGACACTCACCCTGACCCAATATAACCACTTTTACTTTACCCAGAGGCGTGTTCGACCACGCGTAAATGTCTTTCGCTATGTAAATAAAAGACCACATGCATGTGAGCAATGTCCGAAGCTAAATGGGAAAAACCTACGTGCGGGGTATATCCTCAATTTTACAGGACTATTGTCTGGGCCCTTCACACCTTCATCCCAAAGGAATTGTTTGAGTGAGATGAAATAAGGTTTTTTTATCTCATCTTTGAGGAGTTTAAGCCTTTCGGACACGAGTTCAAGATGTTGTGTGAAGTGGTGGAGTGTTGTGTGCTCACCAGCTTTTGCCCATAACTTCACATTCGAGCGTCAAGAGGCGCCTTTGATCATCCGTCATAGTATCATAGTATTCTGACATGGAGAAGGGTATAGCATTCAGTTTTTGCCTCCCAAAAACATTTGGACTGCTGGTTTTCAGGGAGGACGAACTAGAGCTGAATGAACCGGAAGGTGCGAGCTTCAGCTTCTTTGCGGAGGTTTCTTTAGGGGAAGATTTCTCTTGGGAGCTCGAGAACATATCCACAAGTGTTCTTTGCCGTTTGACACCGCTAGTGCTTTGGGACGTGGACTTCACGAGGGAAGCAGATGATGATGACGCGGGACTTGAAGGTGTACCATCCTCCTGAGTCTCAACACGACGGGTATCTCTTTTTTCGATGTCTTCCAAGTAAACCGTGCTGGACATCGGAAATGGTACGGTTACAAAACCAGTTCAAAACGCGTTGACGCGAACGCGCTACTAATTGTGGTAACACAGCCAAACATATGTCACGTGCACTGCGAGATCTTTCAGGAATCAGTGTCAACGTCCACGAAAAAAACTGTTCCAACTTCTCCTTCTGCTATACTTCCACGCAACGGCTGGTCCAATATCTAATAGCTCAAAAGTTATCATTGAAATACGTCAAGCTGCCTCGATCACGCTCGTCCCCATCTCCCCCATCGTCTAGGGGCCACGTAATTCGCAATGACGCGACACGAAAATCAGCCAATGGACGAACAAGTCGCCGAAGGCTGGATTCTAGTAGCAGCAACAATACAGTTCGACCGAAGACGGTCCCTACAGCACCAAACATGGACTGGAGCACAAGCTATCAAGCAGGCTCATCGAGGTGTGTGGATAGAAGTGCGCTCATGTCATCCGACTTTTAATGTATTATGTTGATCATTAGTTCTGCGTCTCGGAGCAGTGATGAGGACTCTGAGACAGAGGATGAACGACACAATCCCTTTCGTGGTAGACTTGGCTCGCGTGTTGGGTCTACCTGTACTCCCGTGGAAGATAAGCAAGAAGGTTCATCACTTCGGCAGCGTCGAAGCCCCCATCCAGCTTCTCCGAGCGACCCTGCCAATGGTTCCACTTTGCTCGTTCCAAGGCAATCATTCACACGGTCGCGCTCCCCAATGACGAATGGTACTCCCAAGAGCTTAGCTAGTCGCCATTTGTCCCCCGCTGTTTCTCGACCATCGCGTCGCGGCACTCCAAGAGACTTCACTTTCTTCCCTACATTATTAGAATTTCGTATTCCCTTAGCTCCAACTTCATGGACCTGGACTTTTTCTGCTGATTTTAGAAAATGCGGCGAGTCCAACATCCTTCTAGGAGCGATTCTGTACGCTTCGTATACCATATACACCCTCCCGACTACGGACCCTAATATCGCTAAGCATAACTTGTGGATCGTAAAGGGTGAGCACTTTTGAGCGTATCTGATATTTTAATCTTGACCAAGGCGATTTCCAGAGCTACTCTTCTTTAGTTTGGCAGTCGTCTTGTATAGCTTATGGACACATAGTAACTTAACCTATTCTCAACCCCTCACGTCCTCTCCCTATTCATCTTCATCATCCCCCTCTCCTACGATTACTAGACCACCACCGCTTTCTCCCCGCGCAGCAGATACGAAGGGGCGCAACTCCTCCCTAATTACGACGCCTAAAACTGATTTCGGGTTTATATGGATGACTGTGCCTAAAAACTATAGGTATGCGTCTATCCAAGACTGTTTTGAAGCGACTCAAAAGAACTGTAGAGAATCATCTGACGACGGGGTATTCACAGGGCTGCTCTTGGGTCCACTCATTGCAGCAGGCCTTTTGATATCCGCACTTCGAATGGAATCTGTTGATACCCTGATGACGAGTCCTTTGCCACCAGAATGGCGTATCGAAGCTCCAGCCGAACTCCACAACTCTCCTGATGTTCCTACTGCCTTGGCAGCTCTTATTAGAGCGCGTTACAATCTCGTAGATCTCGGGACTTTATGTTCTACCATCCTTCTTCTGCATGTATGTGCCTCATGGTATCACGAAGCCCGCTATTCTAGGCGTGGAAATGCGGCTGAGGGCGAACGCACTTCGGTGCCTCGTAGTGAAGCCAGGCGCTCTTTATACTATATACTATTCACACTAGCTGTGACATGTGGAATTTTTGCTCTGAAGGTGTATCTTCAGTCCCGAAATCTAGGAATCTGGGAACGTTCGTGGTTTCATTCCATGCTAGTCCGCACTGACCTGATAAAATCGCATACAGATCTCAGCTACTTCGAAGTTATCTTCTGTGCGCTGTTCTATCAATTTACGCTATATGTAGCTATCCGTCTAGCTCACCGTGGATTCACGCTCGGAGAACTTGGCCTCGTATGTTTCGGTGGAATAGCCCTTTGCATGGAATTTTTCAACATTACTAAACCTAGAGTACGTCCCCTTGTCTTTCGTCATTCGTAAATATATACTCACTAACGGCAGATATGGCCTATCGCCACACCATTTTACAAAACGTACCGTCTGCCTACCCCCCTTCTCATCTTCCAGATCGCATTAATAGCAGGCGCTCTCCTGACGGGTTTTCTTTTATCCCCTCTCCTTGTTCTCTCCCGCCATATTGCTCAAAGGCCAGTTCGCCGCCTGCGCAACCCCCAGGACAAACAAAAAAATCGACGTTTCCTAGCACTCGGATTCTACACTGGCACCTTTCTTATCGTCACAGGGGTGATTGGTATGTGGACCCGGTGGTGCCTGGGAAAGCGTGACCCCTGGCTCTGGGTCATCTTTTGGCTTGTGGAGGGCAAACGCAAATGGACAAGAGCCGCCCTTGTCGCGTACTGGACAGCTTTAGGCTCTCTCAGTGTCGCCGGATGGAACCGCCAACTCGCGCGGTCTCGACGTTATTGGCACCGGAACAGTGTTACGAATGAGCCCATTGTGGCCTCGACAGTACAGGAGAATACGGCTACTACAACCCCGCAAAGCTCGGAACCATCTGGAGCGACCATAGCCCCGGTACAAGGACCTACAAGCATAGGCGTTTCGGGAATGACTTTCTCCACGCTTCCGGCACTCCCAGCACTACCGAATCTACCGAACGGCACACAGGTGGCCTCGGATCTCCTGGATGCAGCGGATAAGCATGTCCCTACTCTAGGCCTTAATGCGCGGCGCAAGTTCTTCCACGCGTTGGCGGTGGTCATGTTCGTTCCGGGTATTGCGATTGACGTTTGTTGATGTTCTATTTCATTTAATGTTTCTATGCTGACTGGTGAGGTTCAGCCTGCTTTTACGCATCTGTCCTTCAGCGTTGCTTTTTCACTCTTCATTTTCACGGAATACGTGCGATACTTTGCGATATATCCCTTTGGTGCGGCGGTGCATGTGTTCATGAACGAGTTTTTGGATCATCGTGATAGGGGTACTGCGATATTGAGCCATTTTTATCTGCTCACGGGATGTGCAGGTTCTGTTTGGCTAGAAAGGTGCGATCTAAATTGTTGTCTTTGATATGATCTGTTGATGTGAAACAATGTTTCTTTTTTTTTCAGCCCTTCGCAACTGTTGCAGTTCACAGGAGTGTTGACCCTGGGAGTGGGTGATGCGCTAGTGAGTCGTCCTGAATGTTAGTCAACGCTACTGGGGTAGTGCTGACACTAATGGTTAGGCTTCGATTGTTGGGAAAAGGATTGGATGCCATCGATGGTCGCCTACAACATCGAAAACGCTGGAGGGAAGCATTGCATTTACAATCTCGATCGTTGGCTGTGCTTGGCTTCTCCGATTGATAGGAGTTGTGGATACATTCGCGGTAGGCTAAAAAAAATTACCTTTATAGCGAATGACTACTGATCGCCCATACATAGACAACACGATACACCGCTATGGTGGCGCTTTCATCTGTGCTGGAGGCACTTTCTGACCAGAATGATAATCTTACATTACCTTTGTTCATGTGGAGTGTATTAGTTGTAGCGAATGTATGAGCTGTGGCGCAGATGCTAAAATGGATTGGAAAAAGGGGGGAGTGACGTCATTATTGTCACACGGGTCTCGGAGGCGGCCGAACCTGACAGGAATCCGTTGGAGCAGGAATGAGCGCCTTTTGAACGTTACCTGTATGGCTTGGAACTGTACTACCACCTTCTCCTCCTCCTCCTCATAGCTTATGGCGACTAGCTTTCCCAGGTTTATCCCCTCAGGAGGGTCACCTAAATGCTCTTCATTAAATCGTCCATCGACGGCGCCCTCAAAGGACAATGTTGCAGTATCATCCGTTACCTCACGGTCAAGTTGGCGCTTGTCAGACGATGCACCTTATTCCCGTTATCCAATTCATGCCAGCTTTCACGACACTGTTTCTCACGTTCAGATCGCAAACAAACTGGAATCGGAAACTAGTCTCGGTTCGTACAGTATGTCTGACAAGGTCTGTGAACCGACATTTCTCACACCCATCTTTAATTCAGTAGGCGCATTACCATATCCCGACAATAGGGATTCGTCAAATGAAGCAAAGAGCCCTCTAACTACCATGCACGCGGACTACGACTGGGCCACTTTCATCAGTGCCTATGCTGATGGCCAGTGGGATCCTAATCGTACGCCCACTCCTCCGAGGCCCTGTCAGGCCTCGACCAGTTCCTTTGCATTAGCATCCGACGTTCCAGACTCGACTTTAATGATAAATGACTGCGACAGACACCTGCTATCTCGTTCACCTGATGGCTTTCCAACACAATGCGATTCTTGTCCTCCATCACCTGACGTGAGCCCAATACCAGTCCCAGCCCCAGCACGGTCATCGACGTCCACTTTATCCATCTCCCCTTCTAACTCACTTAGACGTTTCCGTCCAGCGGCACCATCCCAGCTTCCAATGCCTCCTCACCGAATGCGGAGTTCGTTTTCCACCTCTTCTGCTCCACTGCCCTCCCCACCAGAGGCTGTCATTTCGACACCTGCTACCCTTCATATCAATCCAGAGGCGCAAACCACTGCGGCGACGTTACGATGGGCAGCAGCACGAGTAGACATCTCCCCACTTGCACTGCCGTCCCCTGAGCATGAACTCACTGATCCGATGCGTGGTTCCACCGCCACCGTTCCCATGGCTGCAGAGGCAGGGTATCATCAATTTTCTTCCTCCAATGGGACACGAAAACAGCGTTTGAAAAGCTTCTGGCATGGTACAACTGACGTCGAAGTCGCTACTTCACACGAGACACTTTTACCTTTGTCTCAATCCGATTCATCTCCGGAGTTGGGCTCCCAGCTTCAAACACCCCCGCAGCAGGATCAACCCGTCCCTTTCCCGTCTGTGTTGTTTGAGACACCCGAGATTGTGACGGCAGCCAGCGCTTCTGCACCAATATCCAGGACCAGGACGCTCCATGATTTCGATCAGCCTCCGTATAACGATTACTTTGGAGCGTCCCGCAACTCAGATGCTAATACGAATGACAACAAGCCCAATGGCGTCATAAGGCCACCTCTACCACCTAAACAGAGCTCTGGCGCTTTAACGTCTATGTCAACACCTGCTCTTCCCAGACGCGTTTGCTTAACTCGACAGACCTCCTCGCCACTACCTGACGCATCGCCTCGTGAGGCGCAAATACCTGGGTCATGGGTGGCCACAGAGACCGTTAGTAGCATTCGAACGAACCGCGCTGCGAAAGAAGAGCAGATGTTTAATGATTTGGGGTATCTTGCTCCACCTAATCCGCCTGATGAGCTTGAGAGACGCAGGGCGTTGTATAAGTGCGTAGATGTGCATTCACTTTTTATGTTGTTGTGTGCGAAACTATTGTGAATTGCAGGTTTAATATCTGGAATACTGGACCGGATCTCAATTTCGATCGCATTGCGCATTTGGCAAAGTTGGTGTTCAGTACGAAGGGTGTCATTATCTCCCTCGTCGATGGTAATGAACAGTATGTATCGCATCATTTAGTAAACGCGACTGTATCCTGTCTCATTTTGCTATCGCAGATGGATGAAGTCAGTCTGTAAGGATTCGTTCTAATCGCACAAGTTGGCACCGTGTTTACCTCGTTCATCCAGGGGGTATTCAGCGAATAGCCTGTTCTCGTGCTCATTCGATCTGTGCTCATGCGATCCTACAACGGTATGGTATGGTCTATTTAAGTGGGTCCTGACGACTAAGGCATGCATCTTTTCAGGGGTGACGAACCAATGGTCGTTCTTGATACTCATAAGGATTGGCGTTTCTCTAAGAATGTGAATCCAGTATCCTGAAGTATCAAAATAACTCCGTGTTAACCCTTTTTTCGCAGCCAGTTGTGATAGGTGCACCACATATCCGGTTCTATGCCGGAGCTCCTCTACGGACTGCGGAGGGATACAATATCGGAGCGTAGGTCACTGTCGATTGCGCTCACAAGCCTAACATATGACCTGTTTATGCAGTTTGGCAGTGATAAGTGATACGCCTCGTGATGACTTTTCTCCGAGACAGAGACATACTTTGAAGGAGTTTGCGGTAAGTGATCGCTCGTGCATGTTTGCATCGTAGCTTATTAATGTATACTTTTTGGTATATACAGGCCATTGCCATGAGGGAGATGGAACTTTGGCGAGATAAGGTTCGTTGCCGCACAGGGTTTTATTCTATCATCATCATTATTGGTCCCTGACGAAAAAATGTTACCCGCGTGAACCCTAGATTCAGTTGCGGATAAGGGACCGCATTCAAAATTCGGTAGGATTGTTTCCCCCCTCATCCACCACTTTTTTAATGAACACCGCTATGCTTTGTGATTACTGTAGATGGAACAGTTTAGCCGCGAATGCCTTGAAATTGACACCGAGCAGATGAAGAGCGATAGACCGAGTGGTCCGCCTGGCCTTATCGTCGGGTCACCTATGGATAGAGTTTATGATCGTGCCGCAAAGCTCGTCAAACGCACGTTGGATCTTGAGGGTGTTATTGTCATGGATGTCTCTCACTGTGAAGTGCTTGAGTCCATGAGCACGGAAGGAACGGTCTCTGTGAACATGCATTTTGGAGATCCCAGTCTTCCAGCGACGAAGCGACAGCTTTCGTCGGAGGAATATCAACAATTTAATGCATTCTTTGCGAAATATCCAGATGGGAAGATCAGCGAGGGAATTGTACCCCCTTGCTTCAAACCTTTTTTGCCGACGCACATACAATATGCGCTCAGTATGTCATCCCAGTTAACCTTGTCTCTGGCTGCTAATTCCTTGTGCTTCATCTAGCCGTCCCCATCTTTAACATTGACAAGAGACCGTTCGCGTTGCTCTGTGCATATAACGGTAACAATCAGATGAAACGATATGTAAGGCTCGACATATTCAATTTTATGAAACTTACTCTGACGGTACTTACTAGCTCGAGGGCCACGAATTGTCATATTTGCGAGCCATAGGTACTAAATTTACGCTGTGGGCAATCAACACTGATTTATGGACATCCAACCTAGGTGTAATTATTTTGTCTGCCGTGCTAAAACGTCGTATGATCCTTGCAGACAAGGCGAAGAGTCTGTTCATTTCAAAGTAAGTCGGTCCAATTTCTCTATACGCCGTGTACGATTAGTTTATGACCTCCCCAGTATTTCACACGAGCTTCGCACACCTTTGCACGGAGTATGTTCATCTCTAGACCCTTTGGTAACTTGACTGAGCTTTCCAATTAGATACTGGCGGCGGCAGAGCTCCTCAGCGAAAGCCACTTGAACCATTCCCAGCTGTCTTTCCTCCAGACAGTCCAAGCTTGTGGAACTTCTCTTGTGGAGACGGTCAATCACGTTTTAGATTTTACGAAGCTCAGTGGTAACTCCAAGGCTGGTGGCGTCGAGAATGTGATCGACTTATCCAAGTTTGCCATGTTTTCTCTTCTGCTGTGTCCATGTATAACCAGAGATCTTTAGGGTGGATCTTATGCAACTTGTGGAAGAAGCTGTTGACGGATCGTGGATCGGATACCGTGCGCGCTCAGTGGCAGTCGGCGACTCGGCCATTGGAAGCGTTTATTCACCTCCTAAGGATGCTGGTGGAACTCCTCTTCCTCGATCCTCAGCATTCGTAGAGACAGTCGTAGATATCGGCTATCGACGCCAGGTCAGATCTGTTCTTTTTTGTCGCTCGTTACTTGCTCAGTGTTGATCTGCAGGGCTGGAACGTGAAATGCGAGAAAGGGGGCATAAGGAGGATTTTGATGAATCTGTTTGGAAACAGCTTGAAGTTTACGTCGGTACGTCTGTCTTAGAAGTTGATACTTTTTGTTCGGCTTTTTTGATAGGTTCAAATAGCACGGCTATGTTCATGTCGTACTGCGAGAACTTCCCCTCACGGACACTGACCCACCGGACAAGGTAAAGGTGGAACTCTCTGTACTCGACACTGGCAAGGGGATTAGCCAAAACTTCCTTCAAGTTTGTTTTTCTCTACTTGACATAATCTGTATATTGAACCTTGTGTAGAATCAGCTGTTCCATCCATTCTCACAGGAGAACCCGCTTCAAACTGGGACTGGTTTAGGATTGGCAATTGTCAACAGCATTGCCACTTCCGAAAACGTGGGTGGAAAGGTAGATGTTTGGAGTGAGGAAGGCACAGGCACCGAGATCAAGGTTACATTTTTCGCCGAACGAGTGGAAGAGCCCCGAACCTCGCCAGAAATGGAGCCTTTCAAACTCGAGGATCGTCTGACACTTCCGTCAATCTCCCTGGTCGGATTCGATTCACCTCACGAAGGCATTCAGCTTCTCAAAAGGGTGCTTGAGAACGTTCTCAAATCATGGTGGGGATTCAAGGTTCATAGTGGTATCGAACATGGGGATATCGTCATTGTAAATGAGGATATTTCTCCTGTTGTCTCGGCTACGCGTAATCGGGACTCCAGCCGGCCATTTATCATCGTCACTTCTTCACGGGGAAGCGCAACAATCATGGGTGCAGCCGCAGATCACGAACTCATTGGTGGATTTTGTCGGACCCTCTTCAAACCGTACGGACCTCGAAGACTACGGACCCTGGTCAAACTATGCCTGCACGTGCATACGATGCGTCTTGCGAAAACCATTGATGCACAGCATGCAGCGACCCCCTCGCCACCTCCATTGGAAAATCGCAGTCAAAACCTGTCTGGCTCTTCTCTTCCTCGGCGAAAGTCCGAGGAAAGTCATCGCACCTGGCCTCGGAAAGTCTACCCAAGACCGTCAATAGGCGTTCGTTCGTCCTCTTCCTTGACGATTTCGCCTACAATGCAAGATCATATTTCTACGCTTGAACAAGATGGAACTGTAGCCTCTGGAACGACGATATCTATGGGATCGGGAGGGTCACTTTTGAAATCCTCCCTTCGCCTGCCTGGCTCATTGAAACATCAATTCCGCGTTCTAGTCGTCGAGGACAACAGCATTTTGAGGAATCTGCTGTGAGTTGATTTCTATCTCAGTTTTTTTTCCCGAGTATTCTGATGCAATCAACATTTTAAAGTATCAGATGGCTTACTCAAAAGGTGTGTCCTCTACATATAAAGTACCATAGTTGGTCTCATAATTCCTTAGGGCTATGATTTCTGTGCCGCCGTGGACGGACGCGATGGAGTAGACACCTTTGAAAAGCAAGGTCCATTTGAGTAGGTCGTACATTTGATCATACGTTTTTTGCTGATACCTTTCCCAGCGTCGTGCTACTCGATCTTTCCATGCCCAATCTTGATGGTAAGTTGGATGTGCAATTTTTTCCCCTCACCTTTGACATTCCCATTTTCGCAGGAATTGCCGCAACCGCTGAGATCCGTGGCATCGAATCCAGGCGCTCAAGCGAAAGGAATGCGACGCTAATTCGAGAACCTCATTCTGCTCGTATCGTAGCTCTCACTGGGATGTCGTCGCTCGAGGACAAGAGGCGGGCATTTGAAGCTGGGGTCGATGGGTAGTAAGTCGTATCACAGTTTTCCTGTCAGCTGAGCTCACACATCATCGTTCTTAGTCTTGTCAAACCTGTCGCGTTCAGAACCCTAGATGAGATGTTCCACAAAATGGGAATCAGCTAGTTCAACAAACGCCGCTACCCATTTACTATGATTTTTGCATCCCCTTCCTTATATTCCGCTCCATTGGACAGATTAATCTTTTCTGCCATATCTACTTGTAACGCACACGCGTGTTTCCTATGTCTTGCTCAACCTGTAAACCTGTACGATAATCCTGCTTATCTTGTAGTATCTTACTTAGTTCTCTGTTTTCCGGCATACTTTTCGCAATGTACCATATTAGCACCCAGTAGACTCGTTACCCCTGCACTTTTGACTTTAACTCGATCCAATAGACGTCCAATAAACTGCTGTTTGCTCAAAAAGGTTCTCTTGCAAAAGATATATACGCAAGATCGCTAATATTAACATGGCGGTTCAAGATCTCGACAGAGTGGATGGACTCTGCGGCGTGCGGAGTCCTTTTTCTACAAATACAACTGACATCCCACACTAATTTTCAGTCTTCCTCATCGAAAATTAATTTGCCTTGGCCTGCTGTGCCTCGTCGCGGTGCTGCTGAAGGAGACGGTCCAAAGCTGCCTTCTGACCAACAGCAAGTTCGCCACTTTGGATACCAGAGTGATAGACACGAAGAAGGGTATCGACGTCGTCCATGGATTGTGTACGAACGTCGGCGAGTTCTTTAATCTTGTTGGTGACGTCCTTGACTTCGTCATCGCTAAGCTTGAGACCGAGTTGCTCGACACGGGACTTGACAGCGTTCCAACCAGTGAGACGGTGTCTATGGGGACGGAATTGGTTAGACAGAGATGCGGGATGAGATACCTAGATAAACTCACCCGATGGAGACGTAGCGAGTGAGACCGAAGTCTTCAGGCTTGAGGATTTCGTAGGTGCTGGGGTTGTTAAGGATAGCCTTAGCGTGAATACCGGCCTTGTGAGTGAATGCACAGTAGCCACTATCAATCAATCAATTAGCGTTTTTGTCAGTCAACGGAAAAGAGAATACGAACGTGATGGGGTTCATGAAGGGAATGTTGACTTCGACAGCCTCAGCGACAAGGTTCTCAATTTCGCGAAGCATCGAGAGGTTGTACTTGGATTTGACGTATTCGGGATTGGCGGCGTAGAGGCAGGCGATGAGGCCTCCCAAGGGAGTGATTCCAACACGTTCACCGATACCGAGGACGGCTGGAAGTGTGTGAGGGTTATGGTTGGGATGGAGATGTTGTAATGAAAACTTACAAGTGTCGATATGTGTTGCACCGGCTTCGAGAGCGGTGTAAGCGTTGGCAATGGCTATAGATTTCTTTGTTAAACACTGGAGGCAATCGTCTGGTTGGAAGAAAGACGAATTTACCCATTCCAGTGTCATTATGAAGATGGATCTCAATGTCACATCCCACAACACCTCTGAGAGTCCTGACAAGCTCATAAACCTGTCTTGGGTTGGCACAACCGACGGTGTCGGCCACACCAACTCTGTGTACGCCGATCTTGTCTACGGTTTGGTAGATCGAGAGAAGATCGACCAAGTCGGAACGGAATGAATCCTCTGACGAGAAACGAACTTCGATGCCCTTGGACTTGACGAACTCGATAACTTCAATAGCAGTCTTGGTGATGTAGGCCATGTCCTTTCCGTGTGAGAATTCACGAAGGAAGGAGGAAGTGCCGATTACGACGTCGACACCGTCGACACCTGATTTACGTTGAGACGCCATATTTTCTCTGAACAAATGTTCTTACCAGTCTCGACAGCAATTCGGGCATCGTCCATGTGGCATCGGATGTGAGTTAGGATCTTGGCCTTCAAACCGAGCTTGCAGATTGCCTCGCAGTCGAGACGGGACTGTTCTGAAGCGGCAGGTGATGTGAGTTCAATATATTCAACACCGAAGGCATCGAGTGCTTTGGCGATGGCGATCTTGGTCTTGGTATCGAAGAAAGCGTTAGCGAATTGCTCTCCCTCTATAATGAATATAAATAAATTTGATTTCGATCTGACGGTGAATTATTACATACCTCTGAGTGTGCTTTCGATAATGTTGAAATTAGAGATGTTGGACAGGAAATCGGCTGCTCGAGGTGCATATGGATTCCGTTGTTCAGTCGAGAGACGATTGAGAGTAGGATTTGTTCCTCGTTTTTCAGCGGTGAGAGGAACATGGACCATTTCACCTGCAGGAACTTGTTCGCCGTTAGCGTGTGGGCACATTGTAGTTGAGGAGAGAGGTTGGTATGACTATAAAACTTGTAAATTTTATTGACCAAATCTGACTCGGACTTGGCTTGATCAGAATCACAATTTAGAATCAATACACGTGATCAATAGATAACCAACATCGGCCGACGAGAGAAAAGGGCAATATCTACAAAGCGTACCCTATGTCACTTCCATGGCGTCCTTCTCAGATTGTTCCTCCTCGACATCAGAGTCCATCTCCATCTTAGCAGCTTTTGCTTCAGACTTGGGGTCCACCTTCATCTTGCCGTCATCTGCCTCCATTTCAATAAAGGCCCAATGATCATGCCTCGAGCAACTGGCCGGGTTCAAGGATCTTTTCAGTGCCTCAATCTCTGGTGTTTCCTGCGAAACAGGCTGATAGTGCGCAGACCAGTAACCATCGTGTTGAAGCAGCTCGCCAAAGGTTGGGGAATCATTCTCGATCACTGGAAAGGTATCTCTCGTGGCACCAGCAGCCCAGATATCAAACGACGTGAAGGTTGTCTTCTTTGACTTGACATTTCCAGAGCAGCCAGAACGGGACGGGTTTCGAGGCTCTAGTGCATATGCTGTTGATTGTGACGATCCAAGGGCGAAAACT
>JABAJW010000012.1:0-91603 GCA_018855395.1 Arthromyces matolae | reverse complement strand
CAGCCCATTCAATACCACGGTCCTCGATATACTCATGGACCTTTCCCATGGCCGGGGCTCCCCTGTCCTGAAGAGTGGAGCTGAGGAGGACGAAACGTTTGACACCTTTCGAAATTGCTAATTCAATGAAAGGCTTGACCACTTCCAGCATGTCGTGCGCCAAAGGGCAGACAAGATAAACGCGATCAATGGCATCATCCATATCGAAGGGTTTGGTAAATGTCGACGGATCCATCCAGTTGAAGACCACGCCTCCGAAAGGGGCAGGGGCTGTTCCAGAACGAGAGGCCAGCAGGACGGAATGGCCAGCATTATGAAGCCGTTGGGCAATTGGGAGTGCTGTTTTCCCAGTCCCACCAGTCAAAAGGATAGTCATGGCTTTTCTGGGCAAGGAGAAACAACAGTGCCAGCTTTATATGTCCTATTGCGGCTGCATCATAATCGAATCAGGTTCAGTCAGCAGATAATGCATAATCTCGTTGTCGACGTTGATAATCAAGCCTTGATGACGCGTACATTGGGGTGGTAGTATGCATTGCGGGTGCTTACTCATAGTTAGTGGGGCCAGATAGATCAAATATTAGTAATCTTTCCAAATTGATGACCTCCACTCCTTTGTAGGACTGGGAAATGAAGATGTCGAAGGCGACAACGATGACTGAGCAAAATAACGAGCCGCAAGACTTCTACAGGAGGGTGCGGGAAAAGGCAGAAGTGGATCACATCAAAGGACCTTAAATTTAATCACCATAAAGCCACTTTCCTTTGCGGCAACACGACATGCACTGTAGATAGAATAAGTGTTTGAGCTGCAGCAAAGAGAGTTTGAAAAGGTACCTAGCGATTCAATTTAACTTTGTTCTTTCAAACGATTAGGTCCACTTCTTGCTGAGCATCATCCTCACACAGATTAAATCAAGAACAGTCGCCTACCGGCGAAAGAGACATGTCCTTGGAAGGAAACGCCTTTATTAAATGAAAAATTCAGCTCGTTCCCTCGGAGGCGTGGTTTCGAGGACTTAACGATAACGATTCAAGTTCTGCGGCGCTTACTGCCTTTACTTGATTCTAGGATATCATCTCTCCGTTCGTCCACCCTGTTCAAGAACGCAACCTTCTCCAGGTAACCGCCACCTCGCCTATTAGCCTCTAGTTCGTCTGAGAGACCAGATTGACTTGAAGATTGTACGTGCGCCTGCCAATCCATTGCGGACTTTTCCAGTGTCGACAGCTTCTTCGCCTTTTGAGTTGGTATAGCAGCTAGAGTGACTTTGGATTTTCGAGGGCCTGGTCGTTTGAGCGGCGGCTTTATCACGGATGTCGAACAGTCTCTTTCTCCGGGGGAACTTGTGTTGGTGTCGAGGACACGGAAGCCTGAAATGACGCCCACAAGGCGTCTTTGTCTCTGCCCAAAAGATAAGCAAAGCACAGGCAGCCTGGATGGTAAGAGCGCACTTCTTCTTTTCCGCGTCATCTGATTCACCTGTCCGTAGAGGGGATATCTGAGAACATTTTGCCTCTGGTGCTTCATCTGAGGATCCCGAGGATTCTACAAGGCAGTGAGGGAAAGACCTAAAGTCATCAAATACTGGTGCCAACCATCTTCCACTGGGGGAACGTAATCATCGTCCTCAGAGTCAGAATTGGTAGTGGCCAGGTGAGATGCCATTAGAATGTTTGATGCTTGGATAACCTAGGCAAAGTAATGGTTGGTGGAGAAAGCCAGGTTGCGGAGCACGAAAAATCAGTAAATTCATTTCGACTTGTATGTGATATCGATAATCCAATTGTCCTGTTATTGTATACCCATTCGATCCACTCCCTGTTTTACTTTATCGAATAAGCTCAGCACACCATCTCGAATGCCATCTGCTTGTACACTAACTCCTTCCCCGTTTGTCCTGAATACACCTGTGCCACCTGGTCCACCTAAACTAACATTGACGCCCCCGAGATTCAAATTTAGAGCAGGAGCGTTTGAAGCTGACTCTGGCGGAGGCTCATAGACTGAGGAAGGGAAGGATGCCGCTGACGATTGCATCATTTCCAGATATCTTTCGTTCATGGTTAAGATACTGTAAGGGGCTAGCACTGCCAAAGAACGTACGAAGAAGAATTGTGCACGCAGGTGCCACCGAGTAAGAGCCGTACGCCCGTTGGATTTTGAATACCGGTGTTCGGTGCAGTGGCAGGATCTTGATTAAGGAGGGCGACAGTCCGCGCTTCCTCATACGTGGTTCCACCAATCATAAAGATAATTATGTCTTGGGGTCTACAGAGATCCATTACTACCTGCTTGAAGTGGAGGACACGGGCTCACCTTTGTAATCCTGCGTTCGGTCCTGGAGGCTCAACAAAGGGATAACTGGTTTCCTTGAGTCTTCCTCGAAAGATATTCTCTAGGGTTTGTGATAGATGTGGTGTGTGTTGTGTATAGACATTCTCAACCCCCTGAACAATAGACAATTTTAACTTGTAATGTCGACAGAAACGTTAAGGTTGACCTTGAGACCTTTAAGGGCTGAGCGACCTTTCGCGAGTAGCGATTCAGTAGAAAACAGGTCATCTTGGCGTTGGTCTGCACCAGCGATATTTAGAAATACATACACCAGCTGTGTTATATCGTTAATATATGCAGAACTTGGATGGGAAAAGAAACAAACCCTTGCATCTTCTCGCGACATTCCGTTTGCCAAGAGAAGGTTGATTAGGTTTGCAATATTGTTCGTTTGTGTTTTCTGGTATCGAAGAGCATACAATATGACAAGGCGAAGTTTGTGACAGGGTGATACGCTTGTATCCGAGATCATAGTATGCACCGCCTGGCCCAAAGATTAGATTCATATAATCCGTCTAATCTCAAAAGCAACTTACTCGGAGATCAGCACCAGCACTTGTCGCTAAAGCTTGCTCAACTTCTCCAATTTCAAGAAGCTTATCTCGGCCAACAATCCTGCTCAGTTCGCCCACCAAGGCAACATGTTTGCTAACATTTCCTCCAAGCTTTCTGAATTCAGGATAGTCCTCCACAAACTTCTTCATGTCTGATATGGAGTTGATAGCAGACGGCGAGTGAGCCATCGAACGAGATTGGTATGACTGCACATAATCCTTGAGGGATGTTCCCAAGTCGCCGAAAGTTGAGAGATAATGGGCCTGGAAGAAAGGATCGGTGTTCGTGGTCAGAAGGAGTTCCTATGGAATGCATTAAGAAGAGGGACAATGCCAGAACATGGGTCTTACTGCCAACTCAGGCCTAATGTCTGGAACCATCTTCATGTCAACTCGCCCGTTCTGTATGCCTAGTAGCTCATGTACCATAGCTTGGTATGTCCATTGCGAAAGAAGGGGCGTAACGGGGTCATTCCTGCGATCCAAAATAAGCAGCAGAGGCGGCACTTGCGTAAGACGAAAATCAAAGAGCGAAGCCTCCGATCGTATATGGTGCTATACTCGTGTGAGACCTATTGGTTTAGAGAACGATAATCCACCTACTTGAACCTCGGTTGCTAGCTTCTTCGCCATACCACTCATCCTCTCGTACCGAATAATTGGTTTCTTCTTCAGGCTCAACAAAACAGCGGTCAATCCTTGAACCGTCTGTTCAAGAGCTTTACTTTCCCAAGAATTAGGTGTCGATCCGTATAACGGTCTGGACGCAGTGGGGGTGTGGTTGAGAGAAAACAAGCAGGGCAAGAGGGGAGCGTAATCCGCAAAGTATTCCTATGGAATAACGTGAGGAAGAAATCTCAGTTATGTTAAGAAGTAGATACCTGGACTTCTTTGACGACCTCATATTCATCAGCCTCCGCCAACCGCTCAATTGCCGTTTTGCTCAAGATGTTGCTGAAGTCTAATTTCCGGGTGAGCATTAATCCAATCAGTTCCACCAGGATGTAGAATTCACCAACTGACACAGGTAGTATTCGCCATACTTGGGTTCGCTCAACTCAGCCTCAAGAGCTGCTAGGCTATCCTCATTGTTTTGGAGGAAACACACGCATTTCGCTGTTCTAACCCCCACCTCTTCCTTATACATGTCGCGATTGAAAACATAGCCTCGATCTCCGTCTCGCACTTGAAGAATCAAGTCTCGTACCCTTTCCCTCTTCGCTTCATCCCTGAGACAATTGGCCCACCACCGGTCCATGCTTCCCCGTATTCCAGCGGTGTTTAATTTGTCACATTCGCTCTGCTCCCATAAAATGTGAAGTAAAAAGCCCACGCTTAAGTGTTCGAATCCAAACTCGGATAAACTTTTCAAGATGCGAGAAATGCGAAGATAATTGTGCGGGGAGCCTATTGGAGTATTGATCCGGTTTGTTTTAGCTCTGGTTGTGGATAAAGCTGGCGACTCACGGACAAGATTGATATATCTTGCCACGAAGTTACGCGGAGGGAGAGAGCGGTCCACGAGTCCCGATTCAATAGAAACAAGTCGCATTCCGTAAAAGTCCAGCATCATCTTATACGAGGTTATAACGCGGTCGAGAATGAGGGGGTTTGCTCTCATACTCTCGATCTCATGACGTTGTAAAGGCTGCGACCGGAAATTCATGCCGTACTCTTGAATTGGGAATCTAGGAAGCCGTAGCTAAGTTGAAGCACGAACACATATTTAAGTACTTTGAGCTTACAACCATTGTATGAATCCATGGTTATGCTCGAGCTTACTGTAGTCCCCGAACCATCTGTTTTAGATACGTGTATGGGGATGTGAACTCCTAATTCAAGTATCAGAACATACTGCTCATGGATCTCATCGATCAAGAGATTGTCTGGTTGGCAGTGACGAATGTTGGAGTAGAATTCAAAATTTGCGGATTTTTGCTCGTCATCATCGTTATCGGGATAGTTTTCTAGAAATTCCGTGACATCGTGGGGTATCGACATGGACATGTAAAATTGGGAGGTGCACTGGCAACAGACACAAGCATGGCCCTGTGATCGCGAATTATGTCACACGCCTCAAATTTCAAATTCTTTGTCCTTGAAGGCTTTCTTTCCTCAACCCATCTTCAGACTCAACTCCAGAGAGCGTTGCTCAGATATGAAGGCCGGCCATGTTAACAATCCTCGTCGATCGAATTCACTGCATGTTTACATCAACGGGAGTGGTTTCAACTTACAAAACGGCACACGTACTCGGACGTTTTTCGAGGCAAGACATCGTTTACGCTAAACCTTCAACCTCGTTTTGAGGTCCTTCTTCTTTCTCTTTCTTTGGCCAGCACCTTCCCTTACGTTGGATGATTCGATATGAAGTGTTCTACTCTAGCAATGGAACCACAACACCGAAGTCTCCTCTCTAGACCCTGGAAGACAATCTTACGGCGCCAGTTCACCAGAACTTTGCATTGGACCATCCCTGGTGATTTATGTCACTGGAGTTTCTTAAGCTAGTCTTATACGACCACCACAACGGCAATATCGCTTTCACGGCATAGGATTTTGGCCATGGGAACTAGATTACTGGATCAAGTTAGCTCGTTGTCATTTCAACTTTCCTTTCTCTTGAGCTCTTGAGCTTGCATGACTCTTCTGTAGTTTCGGTCAACTTCTTCGAAAAAAACATACATTGGTGGATGCAATGGATCTTTCTCTGTTCCACCGTCACCCAGATCATCACAATCGCGCGCACTGAATCGCTTCGATCCTACCCTACCCTCGAATCATATCAAAGGGATCATCTGTTGGTTTTCTCTGTAGGAAAAGAAGATCATTTCAAATTCCACATTAGGTAGCTCCCACTTCGGCATGTGACCTGTAGTAGCAATAGTGGCGCTAACGCATGTCCAAGGTCCATTCCCATTACACCTTTTTGCCAAACGTCTGTCGCGTGCCACTGATTGGGAGGGGATCGTTTCTGCTTACCTGTAAGAATCGTCGTCATTGCGCACCGCCTTGAACTTTTTAAAAAATGGACCTGGAACTGCGCCTGATCAACTCACGAACCCCAGGCTAACTCGATCTCTTCGTTTGACTCATTGACATGGCTGTAAGCGGTTCATTTTGCAATGGGCGTTATGAAATCATGTGAATTGTGTTCCAGTGCCACTTCCGACTCCACTAATTTAGGCATTCTCATGATCACCTTTGCGATATCGAGGCTACTACTGAATAATACATATTGTAGCGTAGCCATGGCCATATTCAATTCGTGCGGATACTATGAATTCAACTTGTGGAACCAATCCTGCTCTACGTACGAGAAAGCCTCTACAGTTCACTCACCTCCTTTACCCTTCGTGACGCCATATGTATCAACTTTCGGCGCGATTTTTATTCCCGTGACAGAGCTTCATCCTTTTACCAGCGGTCCTCGAGAGTCTCCAAATTTATATCAAATAGTTACATATCAGTCAGTGAGTTACTTTTATTCTATGCCTGTCAGATCCATCGGTGACGACGGCCTGAGGCCTTCATGGCGCCCAGAGAAGAATTCGTTTGCTCCGTCAGGATATTCCGTTTTTGCTTTCGACAATCACGGAGTTTCATTGGAGATAACTTCGAAGGCAGAACGAGGTGTAGAAGTATGAAGATAACGCACGAGCGTGGCGATCGATTTCGAGAATGACACTTGACCTTGTGGATACTTGTGGACCATTAACCGAGGTCCAAGTCGTCCCAATAGAACATGTCAAGTCTTCTAGTCTCTAATGGCGCTTTACGCCATTTCTGATGCGGAGGATTGACGGATCGTTTGGCAAACATAAAGCTAAGTATTAGGGTGAGTGTGAATCATCCTAATTGTCTCTGTTCGCAGTAGCCTTATATGGGGTCGACGAACGTCAAAATGTCCCAATCACTGATCCAAGTACATTTTAATCTTTGTCGACACAAGAGTAACCTTGTACTTACATAGCAATGCGATTGAACAGACCATTTTCAGCACCCAATCAATACTTAAGTACTTAAGTTCTCAATTGCAAGTGCTCCCAGCGCTCATCAAATCATCAAATCCACCTTATCATTTCTTTGCGATTTGTTCGAATTCGAAGATCGTTGACCAAGACGTGATCGTGACCCTCTAATTTTGAATCATGGATCGGTTCTCTCAAATGCTGGGCCTCCGAAATGGTGACATTTTTGCGATAAAGAGAAACTTGCTGAGGGTAATATTAATCGAACCGGCCCCATCCCCGTTTGCAAGCCCTCCAAAAGACAAAAGACAGGGTACATTAGTTCGCCAGTGTAACTGAGACCACTGTGGCAAACTAGACCATCTTTATTGTATGCGGACATCGGCGGACGGGACTCAGGCTTCCATGATCGCTCGCAACAATAAGAGAGTTGAATAAACCATGGTGGTGGCCACAAGTTTTGGCCACAAAATCCGCTAGACAATACTGGCTGTGGACAGCAGTATCGGCGGAGAGGTTGATCACGAACTCGTGATCATGATCAACAATAAGAGTGTTATTCCAGACTGCACTGGTTGTAGCATTTGATTCTGAACTGAAACTGGTTTAAACAATTACACGGCGCACGCTCAATAACAAGAGCTGCTTCACAAGGATGACCACTTATTATCTCCTCCATAAACCATCGTCATCCCTTGATTCATGTGTGGTCCTGGTGTGGTCCATGGTCCTCGACAAGTTGGTCGCATCATGATGCTAATATATGCAGTATATAGATTAGATTGGGATCATGATCAAGTATTGCCCGATTGATATCCGACTCACTCGCGCCTTTTTCAGTCCAGCAGACATGCGGCGGAAGCAAAGTTGATGTCCCGCCCTCACTATGCTCAGTTGAACTACTAGAGCTAACGAGACATCTACAAGAGAATGACGAGAGCTCTGGTCCTACACATGCCATGTGCAGTGCTTAGCCCCCACACAAAATCATTGATCAATCGCCATCGACGCTCATATCGGCTAAATCGGGACGATGTTGTATTTTCGAGATTGAGGAACCTGTACAGGCAGTCCCACAGGTCCGACTCATCCGCATTTTGAGCCTTGCTGCCAGCCCTTGCGCCTCACTGCAAGTAAACAAGGAGACTTGACCCGACTTAGCCCTGTAAAGTGTTTCAAATAATGGCGGGCGGGGATGCAGATCACCCCGCATGCCCTTGCACATATTGCTTTGATATATAGCAGCGACGAAACGCGCGGAGGCGAGAACTTGACCTCAAGTTTAGATATGTCAGTAAGTACTTCTTGCATTCAGGTGATCATCATGGCATGGTTTATAGCAAGCACCATTACAAAACCATCGTTGTCCACTCGAGGAGACTAGAAGAACTGCAAGTTCCATAGAAAGGTCAATTCAATTCAAATACGCCTACTTCCTGCAGGCTTGCCTATGCACTACTTAGCACTGTTTAGGACGAGTCACAGAAACGCCATGTAGCCCGTTGATTGGGCGTACATAAGAGTGCGCCTCACTGTAAGTATAAAAAGTCTAGTTCAGCTTGAGGAACAGATTAACTTGTGACATTGATCCCCGCCTTCGACCCTGTAGCGTGGCTGCCCCTCAGGCCTCAGGCCTAGGCTGCCGATATCTGCGCAACAAGTATTTACCTATAATTCGTTGTAAGGTCCACACAGGGTCCTTCAACGTTTCTCGTTTCAAAAAACATATTGTATCAACCCCAATCAGAGGCTTGACTGCATATGTCAAAATCGAGGAGAACTTTAGCATCGGGCAAGCCACGCACAAGATGTGCAAGATACGATTCAACTTTAACCCGATGATAGGTCCGAATATTGAAGCGGATTGGGACCTTGAAAAATGCTGGAAAAATGGCAACGTCTCGCGAGATTTTTTTTTTTTTTCATTGAGTTCGATGCCACACAACGCCAAGTTTCTGGGTTGTGTGGCGATGGCAGGGCCCTGTGGGGAAAAGGTTACGTTCCTTCCTGCGTTCTGTATGTAAGAGTATTAGTAATGAACCACTGTGGTGGCGCTGCAAGTGACTGCGACGATCATAAATACAAAGAGTCCTTTTTCCAGTCCGAGTTCGAAGTCAAGAATTTGTGGAGGTGGCGACTCTATGGAACCTGTTATCTTGCCTTTATCCAGGTATAGACTAGAACTAGACATAGAGGGGCGTAACCATTGTTTTCTGAACGACGCAGGAGGACATATATAGCAATGATCAAACGGTGAACTCTGTTGTTTTGAATAAATGACCTCATTGCGGCGCAACGTCCTTTGTTCTCTTTTTATAAAAGAATCCGCATCCGCAATACCACTTGCATAGATAAAACCAGACCATCTCATCTCAAGTATATATAAAACGACTTATCCGCTCCGCGTCCGATATCGATGAATGAAGGTCTACCATGATCACTAAGAAACCGTCGAAGATCACTCAGAATTCCAATACTATTTTTTTTGAGACGTGACTTCTCCCGCTCTGTATCGAGTGGAGCTTGCTTATAAAACCCCTCGGACAGGAGACGGTGACAATGGCATGGACCACGAGGGTGAAAAAAAATAAGAATTCCGAGCCTTCGAATTCCAAGGTGCCTGTGCACCCTTCTTGTTCCTTCCTTCTTTCCACGTTCGTCTAAATTGAAGAGGGCAAAGAACTGGCAAAGAACTTCACCTTTCCGTGGATGAACCCTATTAAGCTGTAAGCGCTCAAGATGAGGGTGACAAGCTCCTGACTAGTCCTGACGATAAATGCGATTCGATGCCATGATATTGATTTGACATTGAAATCCCTGGTCGGCTGAGCCTTGCTTCAAGGTCCGCGCGCTTGACATGAATGACATGTGGAGGGAGGAAAAAACAAACAAACGTTGGAACCGCCCAGCGTGCAAGCTGCACGTTTGTCTTCATTCATTGATCGCCGTACGTGAGCAAGCAAGCAAGCCATCGTTCATTCATTCTCACAAGGCAACATATGGATCTTTCATTCATTCATTGCGAGACAGGAACTTTGAACTCATGATCAATGAATCCGGAGAAATAGACTTCAATATAACGAAACCGGGGTATGGTATGCAACAATTAACACAAGAGGTATGTAGAAACGACGCCAGGTAACACCACAGGTAATAACAGACCAAAAAAGAACAAAGTGTCGATGGTTCGAGCAAGGGGTAATAAATGTTACAGTTCTGAATGGTACAAACTATAGGAAGAGGTATCGTATCGTATGTAGGATATGTATATACAATCACCAAGTGTCTGAGTGGCCTTGAACTATGGCACATATGTAGATGAATAAAGGTAAGGTAATCGGGTGACTCGCGAAACAAGAACGAAATAAAAGTACATCGACCACGGAGAGGTTGGATGGTGATACAATGGGTCGAAAAATGGCGGCAGACAGACAGACGAGACCGAGGTGATAAGATTGTTTTTGCTTGGATGCAGCGAAGAGACTCGGTGAGGGCCACAGGGAGATCGTGATCGTGGTCATGATATGGGTCATTAGGAGGTAATGATCATGAAGTGGGTATTATGATGCAATGTGGTATGCGTGTGCTTGCGTAGTAATTAAGTTTGTTTGAGGATGCGATGCGATGCGAGGACAACGACGAGATGAGAAGCTGAGTGGTCGATACACTCATGATGGAGGTGCGATGGAGTGTTCGAACAGGAATAGGCGTTTAATTTTCTCGGGTACCTTGACCTCGACCTCGACCTCGACCTCCTCTCCATCGACCACTTGGATCTCCTTCCTCTTCTCCGTCCTGGTGTGCTCGGGTACGCGCATCATAGGATAAGTCTTGACATTGTCATAAGACCAAGAGCGTGCTGAAAGGAAGTTAGTTTCTTTAAAAGTAGGGAAGGGATAAGGCGAGACTGACTCTCGACAGTTGCGCGCTTGCGTTGACTGTGAGCAGTAGGCAAAGAACTAACAGTGTCGGAAGACTGAGAGTTGCCACGCTCAAGATGGGATGAACGGACCACGGGGTGGCTCGAACATCGCTGATTCGCTAAAGACGAGTTGCTGTTAACCCTCAGTGTAACGGGGCGTACGAGCAGTTGGCCTTCTGCAACAGGATGAACGAGAGGACGTTCCTTTCTTGGTGAGAAGGATGAGCTGCCCAGTGAGGATGTTTCTGAAGGGGGTGACAAGCGAGATGAATGACGGAAGGACTTGTTGAAAGAATCGAGAAGTTTCACGTCAGCTGGTGAGATGCTTGTGGTTGGGTGAGGTGAAGACGACGATGAAGATTGTTGGCGAGGTTGTGAAAGAGTTGACTGCACGCCACGAGTACCACGGGTAGCAAATGACTTGTGTTGTGGTGGAGGAGAAGAGGAGTCTGGAGAAGTGAGGTTGTAGATGCTAGACCTCCAGTTGTTTGAGCCGTCAGTCCAACCTGGGATGACTTTACGAGGCTCTGGTATGATGTCGCCACGAGCGTCGCGTTTTGGAGGTGGTAGAGTGAGTTCAGCCTTGATACGACGAGCGTTCATGAGAATGCCATTGTCGTAATTGGCAGGAGAAGGGAGAGAAGGCTGGTCTTCTTCTTCGAGAACTGGTGCAGGAGGTGGAAGAGGTGGCCAATTGTAAACCTTTGCAAGAGTTGCGAGAGAAGGGGAGACTTGTTGTTGTTGTTGTTGTGATTTTTGTGGAGAAGCAGCAGATGAAAGAGAAGTGAAAGAGTCCATTGATACAGTTGAATTAACTGAAGAAGAGGAGCTAGGACTGCTTTGATGCTGATGAGGATTAAAGTCTGGTTTGATACCAGAATTTCTTCGTAGGTCTGCAGAATGGCATTCGTCTGAGCAGTAAAGAGGAGTAGGACCCTGATCGATGACAGTACGATAACGAATAGGTTGAAGCTGAGAAGATTTGAGAGCGGCAAGACCTCTACCAGTACCGTTGACTAGACCAGTTTTGAGACGTTGTTGATTGCGGCGAACAGGAGAAGAAGGAGGAGGTGGAGGTGGTTGAGTAGGAATTGGAACTTGATAACGTTTTGGTTGTATAGCACGGTCGCAAACGGGACACCAAGAAGTGTCGTTGTCCATTACGGGGGGAGTTGGTCAAAAGATAGAAGACATGGGTTACTCCTATTATAAGTGTTTATGAGATGCGATCTCATCCAAATCGGGTAATCAACCCGGATCGGATTCCCCGCTACACATTATCTCCATTAAGTATTTCCTAGATTTCCCCGCATGAATGTCTGGTCCACAAGGTCCACCGTTTATTCGGTTTCTTCCCGACTCGGCTCCCGAGGACTATCCCTCGATTTCAACTATACCCTTCCGCGGTGCTTCAATCCCGCATCCCATCGAACTGTCCTTCATTGGATATATTTCGGATACCACTATGGCTGTGATCCGGACGCTTACTTGACGCATGAAATTCAATTTGAACTTTTCATGTGGCACACTACATGCATCCCACTTTCTACACCGGTCATAATCTCCATTCCCTGACCTCAATTTTTTCTTTCATTTCCCCAGCGGGGTGCTTGTAGCCCCTCGTTGTAATGTTATCTCGGCTTGCAGGACAGCATTCCCTCAATAACTCTTTTTTAATCTACACTATAATCCTTTACGCCATGACCATGGCGACAATATCGTATAGAGGTAAAATGAAAGAACGATGTGATAATCCAACGTTCATTCATTTACCAAGTTCATCTTGGCTTCCGTAGTAAGTCACTGTCCAGCCTTGACCAGAGTCAGCGTAGTCCAGTCGAACGTCGAAGCCTGACGTATTCTCGTAAAAAGCACTAACATGAGCCCACCAACTTGATAATCACCACACGATTTCGAATTCCTAGGTCAAGGGCGATCGCCGTAATACTTTGAGCAGTATCTATATGGAATCCCACTTCCCAGAGTACCATTACCATAGATCCAAGGCCAAGGATACTAGTATGTATACCATGATCATCATCACATACATACATACTTGATATCTGGCAAGGCGGTCCATTATGTCCGACGTCGACCGGAGGGAACGAAAGACAGTCAGTTGTTGGACGTCCGGCGTCGATGTCCATTTTCGATGTTGGCGCCCCCTTTCGAACGCTTGTGATGATTAGGAGTAAGGCGTATACTGCGGCACTTGAAGCCGTGACTTGTGGTATAAAAAAAACCAACATTCAGGTTTAAAATAAAACTGACTGACCATGAAGAGTAACTAACGTCGATAAATAGTTACTCGACATCGCTCAGCTCGAATTCCGGACCTTGCATTGGGCATAGTAAGAGTTGGACAAGTATGGGGATTCGGAGGTAGGTTCTTCGTGCCAGACGGTGATTGGCATGATCCATGTATAGATATCGTGTAAAAAGTACAGCAGGCAGGCTCCTAAGGTCTTCGAGTTTCCATTACGGCAAACCTGAGAGGGGTTGGTTGGTCACGATAACTACGTATGATTGGTGCTTATGCGTAGTTAGTGGCAACTCCTTAGGAGTAAGCAAGTCTACGAACCTTTCGTTTTCCACCTTGGTGTGATCCACTGCAAATGGATCATCATGAATCCAGTGCGTCATTGAATCACAAGCTCATCATTATGGCAGCTTAAAATCATGAGCTAGCAAGCCTACTTACCCCACCCCCATGCAAGATGTTGGTAACAGATGTTGTGTTCATCACGGCGAAGCGAGGCATTGAGATGGGATCCAATGATACATAAGTAGATGTAAGTGCACACCGAGTTTCAACCGAAGTGTGGGGTTAATGATGTCGTCAGGATCGCTAGACACACACACAGGCGCTAACCAAGTCCAATTGTGGAAAAGGAAAAACAGGAATTCTCAAATTTGCTTCCGCTTCGCGTTGCTACACGTGGCTCGCGTGTGGCCTTGATCAAATCAATATCGGGATCAAAAAAGGTTACATAAGGGATCACCTCGTCTCGCGTGGAAAGAACATCGCTCCCAAGCCTATTACTTTTGTTTTCTTTCAACAAGCAGACCACGGACTTTGATACCTCGGAAGTTTGTGGAATCGGAGAGAACTTGAGTTACCTTTCTAGCTCCACAACCATGGACACCAAACGGATAGCCAATTTCTTGTTACATGCTTACCATGGCTGTTGTTGGCCGATAATCCGTAGTAGAAGCCGCGACATTCAGGAAACACCTTGAAATCCCGGATTCTTTCACATACCCACTTCACATGCGTTCCGACTCGGTCATTCGGCGCATGGCAAGGAAACGCATGTTCCCGCCACCAAAACCCCCGTGCTTTTGCCTTTCTTTGTCCTGTGTTTCCGAAGTGCCAGTCGATGGATACTTTGGTTGCCGGCTACATGACACAAATTGAGTGATTTCTTTGATACACGTTCATATCTAATCCACATGTATCCTAGATAGCAATCGATTATAGATATCATTTATCGCAATTAGCGTATGCACGCTTCGTCAACCCGTGTCGGCCTTGTACTAACATAGGCACTCCCTTTCATGAAATCATGAGGGAAGATTATATATGATATATCTGTCAAATGTCCTTTGTCCTTCGTATGTACTGGTCTCTTTCAACTGATTAAACAATTGATGATGACTTTGATGCTGACTCGACTTCAAAGGCTTAAACACGTTCGACCTCGATAGAGTCCCTTACGGTTGTCAGGTGGATTTGCCACCCGTTCCTTGGGTTTCTTTTGCACAGTCGTTTGTAACTCCCTGGAACTCCTCCCCTGTCCGACATGGCCCCCCGGAAAGTAACGAGATGGAGATGGGGTGTGAAGGAGGCGGCGCCTCGCTGTAATATTATCACTGATATTGCAACGGCAACCGTGCGCCGACAATATACCGTGCCGACAACAATTTATTATGAAGCAATATTGCGTTTGTTCCTCTTTGATGGCTACTCCAAAAACCCAGCAAATTCGGACAAACCCAATCATTCGCCAATAAACTTCAGGACGGACGTGGGTCGTGCAAGCAAATGTTGATCCAGTTGGGCTGTGGACGTGGTTGTGGACGTGCGCACACCCATCGCACCGCCACTTTCACCCGTAAGCGACACATGCACGCCCGCAGCGCGCGTGTTACGCACAAGCGCTGATCTACGGTCCCAGACGTATCAACCACAGATGCCACTGGAGACCATGCGGAGACGACGTGATATCAGTAAGTATCACAAGTGTATGTGCGTGCAACACGGCACCAAGCACTGCAGACTCCGTGATCTGTTTTGTGCCAATGATGATACCTTGATATCTGATACCACCTTAGACTTCCGGTCCCACAAGGAGATACGTTCTACCCATTGACACTTGGACCTTATCTTTTGCTTGGGAATGTGGCCATGGGTCCGATGGACCGTCATCACGGCCCTCCGTGGTATTCCCAAAGTCATCATTCAGAGGATATCAAGGGACTGCGAGGTTTTTCCGGAGTCGTCTCGTGAATATTTGGCCCGGTCCAACCACGTTCATCAACCCTCACTTTTTTCAGGCTACTTAATTTCGTTTGGTTCCCACTCGTCCCTATACCCATGTCAATAATGTAAGTCCTTACTGATACCGTGGATCCTTTCCCTGTGTAATCGATGTCTGACAGAACATTAGCTTCTCTTCGCTATACGACCCGTAATTCAAACCACGATGCGACTTGCATGGCAAACGTTATTTTTCCCTTCTTTCCAAGTACATACGAAGCACCGAGTAACCATCTTCCTTTCTTCTCACCTCGTTTAAACAAACGTTATCTCTTAACCGGAGCCGAGGGAACTCAGTCGTCTACGACTATGTAGACTTCGAGGCATTTTACACGCTGCGATAACACAACATATGTCATTCAGCCACCAAATCATTCCTAATAAATGCCACTCTCGTAGCTCTCTCAGTACCCTCTCGCCCTGCTCTCTTTTGATCCTATCGCGCACCGACGGCCGATAACTGACTAGTCCAATGGGGGCTACTTTGCACCAAACCACCCCACTTTAATCCGTGTGGAACTTTAGACAGTGCCGCCGGGCCGTCGGCTGATGTTGGATGAACGAGACAATTGCGCAACAATGCCGCAAACCAGGTTACAACTTAACGTGATGTTGCAGAGTCTGTCAAAACCTCAGCCCTCAGCCCTCAGCAACTGTGTTAAACTACTGCGCCCTGTCGTATTCCTTGGCCTGTGATCACATATTTTCCCAGCTTTTTACGAAACCCTTTTGCTTCGTAGACATGGGGCTGGATTATTTTTCCGACAATTTTCTGACGACTACTTTACGGAATTTCTCAGGTCATGTCTTTTGTAATCTTGTCAGCGATCTCAGGAGCCATTTTTGACTTCGCACACTGGCTTATTCGACGGTCATCTGACCACCGGGTCTTAGTATGCAATACGGGAGCATCTGCTGTAATTTCATCTTGGACTTGTTTGGACAGTTTGAATGGATTCATGTCAATGACACAGAACACCCCACAGTTTTCTCGCGCATTACCCCGCAATTTCTAGACAATGTCACAAGTCTTTCCGAGTTGTGCCTATGTCTAACTTGTCTAGAATGACTGTTAATACATGTTTTACGCATCATGACAGCCGAAACCAAGAACTGCCTTCGTATAACATTCCCGCCTTCAAATTGCTGTCAGTCTTTTGGGACGCATGCGAAACCTTTTCTGCCTGTGGGGACGGGGGCACTTTTGTGTGCGTTTAAGGACACATCTTGTCACTTGATCACTTGAAATCTCCGCTGTGCAACCTCTATAGACATCATTCAGTGCCACTTCCTATCCCCTTGCCCATACGCGCGCCGCACAAGTCAATTTTATCGTTATCGGCCACGCGCGTGGTCCCGGCGGCATGTAGCAAACCTAAACATTCATTTCCACGATGTCACGAAGAGACACTCTACAACAACTCTGCAGGTATGCCTGTGACGCTCTTTCCCGGCGGCATACCCTGGCTGCTTAGCGACGATCTCCGCGCTTTTACTTCGCTAATGGCTTAAATCCCTAGTACTGAGGACCCTGATGCGCTCGTTCAATGCTTGTATGAACTCAACGTGAGATGTTAAATAATTGACCTGTGCCAGACAATCCTGTCGTTGATCATTGAAGGATCACAGCCTTATGAATGTACGCGGAGCGGAAGCACATGTGAACTGTGGAACTCAATTTCAAGTGAAAGGTCAGCTGCTTCGTATTGGCGCCGTGTCGAAGACTGATTGTTTTTCAGGCAAGTTTCTACTCTTGCAAGACATCACGTTGGAATGTACTGTGGACCTCGGAAGTCTCCGCTGCTGTGGCTCGATATCGTCCTCGACCCGACGCTGTTCCGTTCTCAAAGGCGATCCAACGTACGAGCGTTGTATTTTTGTCAACTGCCCCTCAGTTATCGAAGTCAAGTGCAGCCTCTGCTGAGTAATGATCCTCCCAGTGAGCATCTGTGATGTGCCACTTTGTTAAGGAGGTGAGTTTCCTTGCAAGTTGCCACCCCAGGTTTCAGAGCATTAGCTGAGTGACCCCACATGCTGCACTATACATCCGGGATCAGATGATCTTTGCTACTTGGTGTAAGTTTGGGCCCCACCGGAGCTTTCGTTACAACGGTCCAATACGATTCAATAGCATACGAGTCATCTAAAGTACCGGTGCCTCGCATTGACGACTCCTCAGAACCGATGTCCAAGGATGTTCGCGTTTTGGCAGAAGCCATTAAGAACCAACAGAAGGCAGGAAAGGCTGTCCCGTTCTATCCGCCAGCAGGACTTCCGTCATCACACTTCCGATCCGTCGTGATCGACATTTGCATCGTCGACTTGCAGCGCTCACATATGTATCATTGACTACTCAGATCAATAATCAGTCAGTGACGGTCGCAACTTCCGACTGATTCTTACATCGTGTACTCGGTGGCAGAAAACGGTTGGTAAACTAAATGTGGTCGATTGTTCCCTTCAGCTAACGCTTTGCCACACAGCCTTACCCCACGATCACTACCTGATGATTGATACCTCTGCATACCCCACTTCAGAAGCCGCCAAACCCCGCTCGATTCTGGAACTTAGGCGACCATGTCCGCAGTTTCTTCATTATTCAATTTGCGGAGTTGCTCGGGAAGATTTACCCAACACTCTCCGGACCATACTAGGTGATCCCGTACTTAATTTCAGGTAAGCAAAGCAGCATCAATAAGCCCGACGGTCATTCTTCGTATTATAATTCTGATACTGCAGACTTCAAACATACATCGAATCAAAAAAGGAGGTGGGCCTTGTCCCAAACTTTTTCTCGATACGAATTTGTTAGCCGTCATCCGGCGTAAATATTCTACTTAAGAGTCGAACTAAGTCGCAGTGGCGTTGGTCCTTGAGGTCCATGGTACTCCCTGCGTGGCGGGACCTCGTCTTCAAAATCCCCGCTAGTAAAAACAAAGAACAAGGCTAGCAACAGCATGCGCCGCTTGTTGGTTGGAGATACTTAATCCCTCCCAACCGATACGAATTCAGCTTAGCGTTCTGCACAAAATTGGGGCAACGCTTGACAGGTCAGGTCCAAAGCATGGATCATCCTCGACTGAGGCCCGCCTCAGGCACAAAGGGCTCTCCATTATGAATTGAGCAAAGCGTTCCTTGACTCCGGAATAAAACTGCCGACCGACGACCGCCATGCATATGGCAGCATGTGGCCTAGGACCAACCACGTTTGTAGCTTCCACACGGTTGTGCGACGGTTTATCGAAGTTGCGCGGCCTCCAAGTATGCAGAAATTATTGCAATGGCAGCAAAATTATTATCTCAATAAAGTATCAGAGATCACAGAGCATATAGTTCACCCAAGCCCAACGCGCTGTTGAAACGTGAAAGCGTGAACTCGCATTGGGTGTGGTTCACTTACGTACCTTATATCAGGGCTTCCAGGAGTCCTCTATTGATCGGCATGCATTTTGTCGAATCCTTGCCGTTGGCAGGAGTACTCGAGACGGCACGGTTTGGTGGCGTCAATTAGCTCATGAAATAGAATCGTCATACCAATGAACCATGATGTTCTTCAGAGATACTTATCCATAGTAAGTATGACTGTCGGACAGACTTATGACCTTATGACAGGATAGGTACTCGCTGCCATAACATTTAAAAAATAACGCACTTGACCTTTCGCAGAGATGCTCAAATTTAGGATGACATGTTCCGCAACACTGTCAAAAGTAGTGCTTTGGGTTTGGTCGTAAACGTCATGAATTTCGTCAAGAGGTCGTAAAAGAAAGGGTTGGATATAGCACACAGTGGAAAGGAAAACCAAAATAAATGGAGAAATGGGGTTCAGCGGCGGGCTAGCTTGAAGCTTTATGTTTGACTTCCTTCCAAAAGTCCTCCCACTTTGGCGCCAAGCCAGTTTTCCTGGGTATTTCGGCATCTGGGTCGCGGACAGTGGAAATGTAATCATCAGCATCCGTTTCTGATACCATTGGCAATCCCTCCGCTTTGGTGATGCCTCTATTGCGTTCTGAATTCCACGGCGACGGTGCTGAAGACGACATCCCAAAGGCCTGCTGTTGCGCAGCTGTTATACGATCAAGGGCTTTGATGAGCGAGGGAGTTGCAGGAACGGCGCCCAGGGGCGTAGAAAATGGGCTGCTTGCGGATGTCGTTGCAGCTTGGCCGCTGCTACCAGTGGCGGAGGAGGAACCATGGCGCTTGATGAAGTCTGGTTTCCAGCCAGTCAAACTGTCGGTACTCCTTGTACCTTGAGAAGTCGTGATATCCTCCTCACGATCCGAGTAGATTGGATTTGTATCAGACCCTATCGGGGCTTTCAGGCGCTTCTTTTTCGCATGGTTTCCCTCATTATGAAGGGATGTCGCTGAGGGATGCTCCACCAAAGTTGGAGAGGATGAACCCGCAGTGGAAGTCATTTGTGACCAAGGTCTGATATTGGCTTCATCCAGGTCGTCGTCAGACAAGTCAGAACTTGAATGACCTGAATGACCGAACGTAACAGGTTTTTTCCGCTTGGAAAAAACCTGTCTGAAGCCGCGTGCTCTCTTCGCGTGGTCTGGCTTTGTATTGTTGGAGCGAACTCTCTTCGACAAAATGGGCATAGGAGGGAGGTCGTCATACACAAGGTCTTTAGACGCAAGGTGAGGTTTCGCAAATCCATGATCGTAAGTTTCATCATGATACACGTAAGGTTCTTTGGAATCGGTTCTTCTCGAATCAGTCGATGAGCGTGGTAGGAAGAAGTCGCTGTCTTTCTTGTCATTGCTCGAGGATCCAAATAGCCGGGCCCAAAGCGACTTAATAGGCAAAGGTTGGAAGGTTCCTGCACGATGAGCATCGTTGGGAAGCTGGGTCGAGTAATTAGCAAGGAAGTCGTCCCATTTCTAGGGCAAATTTAAGCGTCAAGTATTAGGACACCATAAGTAAATTCAAGATACCTCATCAGGACATTCTCCGAGCCACTTATTTAGGGCAAAGTCGGCAGCTGTTCCTGCAATGAGCAAGATGACGTAGAAGGTACTAAGCCCTTTTTCTTTCGAAGTGCCCCAATCATCGCCGTCGCTCACCCAAAGACGTTCCCAAACGTTCGCCCATGCCGGTATGTGAGCAAGAAGAGCCACGGAGACAACAAGGGTGAAGGCTCCACTCGAAGCTGTGAAGACGCGTAGTGCAGGTCTCAGAAGATGCGACAAACTGGGTAAGGAAAAGACAGAGATTAACAGAGTTGACATCCCAGTAAACAGGCCAGTCAGAACTTGTCGTGATAAGAGCGACGGATGAATGATTATGGATATGGCCAGGGCTAGGGAAGACCTAGAGAAACATTCATATAGATGATCAACGAAAAGGTGGGTCTGGATAACATACCCTCCACATACAGCAGGGAAGATACGAGCGCAGGAGGCGTATCGTCCGCCAAGGATCGTCATTGGGATGCAAGATAAGATCCAAACAGCCATGAAAGCTTTCGCGGATAAAGATGGGGAGGAAGATATCGCGGGAATCAAAACAGAAAGGAAAGAGGACAAGTTTACTTATTGACAAGATTAGTCATTGTGTAAGCATGTAAGAGAGGCAATGAAGATTTACGTCCAAAGACATAACCGCTTGTTAGGCCGCCCACACCTCCTTGGAGAGGAAAATGGAACTTTGATTTCTTTGGCTCGTTGAAAGTGCCAGGTAATGGTACAGGTGCGTAAGACGAAGGGAAAGAACGTGAGCGATCAAGAGTGAGGAAGGTGCCAGCAAAGATAAGTGGAAGAGAGATAATAAGAAGGGGTATAGTGTACGCGAGCAACGATGCCGTTGTCGACACCAGCGCAGAAAGGTTTGAGCTGGAGTCAGACATTGGCGGCGGCGGCAACGACGTTAGAATGCCTCGAGTCGTTCCAGTAATTACTGCCTTTCAGATCACTGATTGCACGTGGAGTGCATGATCTCTCTTCGTCTCCTGACCAGAACTGAGAATGCTTTTCGGGGATAAGCTCAAGTTCTTGACATCGTATGCATTGGACAGAGTGCGTTTATGATGACAAGGTCGCGAGTGAACGAGATTGAATATTGCTGGAGAAGCCCAGTTGCTAGCAAGGACACAAAACTAGTGGCCAACGAAAGGCTGCCAATAAATGAACAACAAGCCTCTTACTAGCAGACCGCAAAAGAATTTAAGCAGAACACGTTAAAAAGAGGTGCACTGGGGACGTTCTCGGATTTGCGTACTCACACTTGGACATATGCAAATCTGAGAAAACATCAACTTGAAGCAAGTCTTGAGCAAAGCAGAGCGATATACCTCGAATCTATCAGGCTTCCCGGTAAAGCAAAGCAATAAAACGCGAAATTTCGCGGTGAGTTCGCGTCACGATTTAAACAGTGGTGGTGGTTGAAGTTGTCATGTGTGTAGGAATAGAATAGGCTTTTGAAACATACGTGCAAAAATAAATTGACATAAAGCTTACCCTCATGAACATTTTTGAACCTACTCGCACTCTTCTCAATCCAAAATTTGAGGGATACAAGCTAGATCCTGTTTCTCAGGACGAAATTGTTTCAAGATTTTCTCTGGATTTTAAACCTTCACAGGCAACTGTTTCCGGGAGATCGCCACTCTCGTTCCAAGAAGTTCAGAGCCGAATCACTCACAACCATCTCGCAGTATGTCCGCAGGGAAATCGCGCTATGTATATCGATGCTGCCCACAAAGTCGTTGTAATCGACATTGACGAGGTGAGATCCTGGGTTTGTCTTCTGTAGATGACGTCTTGACCTTTGGATACGATGTAGGCGTCTATTGTCCCATCTTTCAACGTCATTTATGACCTACCGAGCCCAATTCGGTCTGACAACATTGAATATCCTCACCGTGAATATCCGACCGCTGCCTTCATAACGCCAACTTCTGCTGTTGTTTCGGATGGAGGAGGCCTTCTATATACAATCAACTTTGCTGACGGCATTGTATCTGAACCTCTCGGGACTTTTACGCTACCATCTCCTGGCCCTCCTTTTCGAATTCACTCAGTTCACACAGCTTCTACTGATGCCATCCTTGCCATCCTCTCATCACGCTATTATGGCTCTGACGCAGAAAGTACGCAATCTAAAGACCTACCTTCTACCAACTTCGACATATGGGGGGTCAAGATTACGCTCACGAGCACATCACACTCCCGAGTTCAGGAAATGGATGTCCTATGGCATCGTCGTGGGCAAGATGTGCCCATATATACTGCATTCGTGCAGTCCCTTGATGCAGCCCTTCTAATTGGAGGGACAAAATACGAAAGCTTGGGGAACGAAACAAGTCCACCTTATGAACCTTCTCCTGATGAAATTGTACCTATCTCCAGAGCCGATGAAAAGTTCGACACTGATGCCCCAGAACCCGCCAAACCTCCGCCTTATTCATGGACACAAACGTCAGACTCGGTCACGATGGCTATCCCTCTACCATCCAGCACACCAAAGTCGACTATAAAAGTCCTTTTTTCTCCACAGAGTCTAACTGTCCACGTCGATAACGAAGTTTCTTCGTCGGTTCCGATTCCCCGTTATTCCGCGCGTCGCCTCTGGGACGGAATCTTATCATCCACGAGTTATTGGACTTGGGATCGTGAAGCAGAGCACTCCTTTGGACTCCTCACTTTGTATCTCGACAAGCAGCATCAAGGGACGAAGTGGACTCAAGTCTTTGCTTCGAATGCAGATCAAGAAGTGGAAGTCCTCGAAACGCTTGATCCATCTGAGTTATGGCACGTTCGCGAGGCGTTAGAAAAGTACACCGCCGCTCTACGCGAAGGTGACGATGCCAGTGGACTTGGACTGGGTCACGGCGTGCCTAGCCTTGCCGAAGGTGAACTAGACATGGAAGTTGACGATGTGGTTGGAAGGAAGGCCTATCTTACCTGGGTAGACTCAAATGGCAATGTCCCACAATGGTGGAAAAATGCCGAAGACATTCCCTTCCAACTGCTTTCCACTCTCATTCCAGGCCATGGGGCCTCCAAATTGTCCGTTATCGTTAAAAGCAATCTCGATGGCATTGTCCATACGCTCGACGAAAAGGACTCTAAAACTCCTGTGTGGACTCACACATCAACCTTTTCTGCTCTGTCTTTCGTCCTTGCATCGAAGCAAGATACTCGATTCACGTTCCATGACACAGGGGCTGTGTTTGCTTTTGAAGGGGGCATCCGGGACCGTGGCGGAAACGTTTATATCTATCGTGCAGCTTCTGCGGATTCGAAGTGGGCGAAGCAAGCAATCCTCAAAGTCGGAGATGGCTATGGTGGTTCTTTATTAGGCATAGGAAAGCTTCGAGTTGCTGGAGCCACAGTGATTCTATGCTTGGCTGAAGGAGAGTTGATCATCTTAAAAAATCCATGACACCTTATAGTTGTCAAAAAAAAAGTGGATACGGCTGCTTGACCATGATAGCTATATAGTATGGGAGGTGAGAAACCGTGTGATATTAAAGTGGTGTGGAACAGAATGGAAGAGCAGACCATCTAAGCTAGTACTTGAGTCTGTAGTATCGTATAAGTGCTACATGGACAAGATATCAACCGTAATGCAGTCAGGAAACCCGGGAATAAGTGGGAAAAGACGTGAACCGTTAAGACTTGAAACAAAGAAAGGAATGTGGTTAGAGATACACGATGCATTAATACACTTCATTATGCTTTGAGCAATGGGTCTTCACTTGTGTCCATGAGTCCTTCGGCTTTGACGACCGAAAGAGGTTCATCTCCAAGCGGCTCTGATTCAAGCTGCTTCGCCGGCTGCGTGGATGCATCGCCGTTGGCTTGGGGCGGTGGTGAAGGAGGGGCCTCTCCCTGAAGCGAATGATGATGTATTGTGCCATCCGGCGTTTGAATGGCGATGTTCTCGTCCATTTTGATATCGAAATCGTCATCTCCTATCTCCTCGTCGTTTATATCCCTCTCATAATCTTTCAACGCGGCCATGAGGCGTGACGTGGGGTTGGGAGGTTCCGGAGACGAAGAGCGTCCAAGACCGACTGTTTCCGAGAAAAACGACCTGCCGGTTGAAGCATCGTCGTCACTTTCAATCTCGTCGTCGTCGTCATTCCCAGCAAACATCAGGCTACCGGCGTCGTTTGTAATACCGCCCCCTTGGAGGAAAGACATACCACCATTTGCAGCAAAGACACGAGCGAAGGGGCTACCAAGGAAGGCGGGTATATCATCGTCGGATGTTTGTTGTTGGCGGTTACGTTCCTGTGCCTCTCTCCGGGCACGGAAAGACATAAGACGACTTTGTGCGTATATTTGGGGAGCACTTGCGGGTGTTGGGTATCCATAATCGTTGTTGACACGGTCCGTAATCCACTGGTACCAGCCTTCTTTGGTACGGCCGTGGAGAATTGCGACGATCATCATGGTCATGTTATCACAACCAATTCCTGCTCCAGACGTGGTATCAGGAGCAAGACAGTGTTCGCAGATATTTTCGCAGATCTCAGAGAGTTCTATTCCTTGAGCAACTTCTCGTCGCACGAAGTCGATAACTTGTTGAGAAGACAGACAGTCCCAAATGCCTGCAAGGCGAACCAGAGTTCAGGTCTAATGCAAGATATACAGAGCAGAACACAAACCGTCACAGGCAATGACGAAGAATTCATCCTCATCCGTGAGCTGACGGACTGTGATGTCAGGATCAGCAGTGATAACCTGCCTTTCCGGTCCTAACGTATAGTTCTTTTTGAATTCAAAATCACCAAGGGCTCGTGAGAGTGCAAGGTTGCCTTTCATGGTGTTAGCAAATCGATGGAAATCTTGGAAGAACGAGACCTACCATTGACCCGTCCGTATTCAATATAACCTCCTGCTGCGTGGATGCGCTCTTTCTCGGCTAAAGATGGGGTCTATTCATTTTCTATCCTTGCGTTTGGTAAGTTTCACTCACTGTCGTTTGTTGGCTTGTGGTCAAAGCTCAGAGCTTTAGCCTCACCTTTGTACCCGATGACCGACCGAGAATCGCCAGCATTGGCCTGCAACAATTTAGTAAAATGCAAGGAATGTGAGCGTTCGATGACGCACGACATAGATCTTGTTATCAGTGGTGACAAGCGCGGCCACGGCAGTACAACCAGAGGGATCGCGGGTGTGAGCAGGGTCTGTAAAGGAGCGGAGATAAGTGTTAATAGCTAAAATGCGAAATAGCTTGCTATGGTGACGTACTGGCAAGTAGATCTTCATCTGTGCCCAAAAAAGCTCTTTTCATTGCTACCTCGTACTGACCCTGTTTGTAGGTTTCTTCCTCCACTAAACGTTTATGTACGTTTGAACCAGCGAATTTGGCGACGGTTGAACCTATCATTCAAATGTCAGGGATGCATTTGCTAAGGTGTGTCGGTACGTACCACCATGGCCATCATAGACAGCAAAAAATGTGTTTGATACCTCCTTGCCCTCATCGAGCTCCAACACCGCAGCATGCGCATCTTCCATAGCTATGTAATTTACAAGGAGGCAAATGAGAAGCAGTTTTCAGAGTCCAGCAGGAAGAACTCACAAATCCTCCATCCCTGCATTTCTGAAACGCCGAAAGCAAAACGATCATCTCCCCCCGACTCAGAGTATTTCTTCGTCGCTGAAAAGACTTAGAGGAGTGGATAGGTGTATTAAAATTAAATTACCTGGGGACGAGAGAGTTTGGCCCTATAGGACTCGCAATGAAGCGGCAGATTTGATCAAAAAGGTCGAAACTTACCATGTCTGCGGTTTGTTAGAGAAAGAAAGAAACCAAAGAGCTTATACAGCCGGAACTATATTACAGTGAGGAGATGGATGAAATCAAGAAGGGGAGGAGTTGAAGAATGGTCGTGTGGATGGAATGAAGTTTTGCACAGCTCGTCCCCCAATTCAGCTTGCAAATCTACAATATTTGCGCTTGTTTCTCTCGTCGCCACATTAGGAAAAGTCGCATCAATTCTCCTTCGAAAACAGCCACCTCAGGTACTACAGTACACAGAGGAAATATTGTTTCAAGCCCTTGAGGACTCGGATCTACGTACACGCTGCAGCTCAAGACTGTACCCCTTCGGATTTTTCTGCCCAAAGATATCATCAATCTCCTCCAACGTAAGCCCCTTGGTCTCCACCAAGAAGAAATAAATCACTAAAGTTTCGAACGCGTCCCAGATAACAAAAATCAGATACACTTTGTTGAAGTAAAATTTCAGGTCTCGGAAAAAATATTGCTTTGAATCACAGACCTTTCCAACCTATCTTTTCAAGAGCAACAGGAAGACTGATGGACGAGGTCATGATCAGGACTTGCGAGCCACCCAATCTTTTGATCGTCAGCTCACCCAAAAGTGTTAATGCATGTAGCTGCCTGTGAGACAATGCCCAGAAATGCAAGGCCTTTTGCACGCGCCTCGTAGTTGAGGACCTCTGCAGGGTACAAAGCTTGCCTAGATCAAACGTTCGAGGAGAATTTGATGCAAGATACAGATACGCACATAGGCGTCCATCCAAAGGAAAATACCACCATAAACAAGAATATAAATGTGATTCCAGCGTTGCTACGGGCTCCATTCCCCGTGCCATTAGAACTGAGGAGCCCTGAAGTGATGGCCATTATGCATGTAATTGTGAATGTGGAGGTTAGGAGCGCTCTACGACGACCAAAGCGATCTATGATGGCGGAACCCTTGTGTCGTTGATTGTCAAATTGTGTCCAAATCCTGTTTAGCGAAGAAAGACGCACTGTCAGGGCTAGGTGAAGCTGCATTTAAGTTGCTTGTGGGGAACAAAGGTTGATTGAAGCCTCACCTCCAATACTGTGAATTTACGCAAGGGTTCAGCTTCTTGTGCGGCCACGCCTTAGTAGCCGTACTCACTAGGAAGTGACACTATTCACAAAGTTTAATACTAGTTGACGATGTTGGTCAACAATACCCGCATTCTTTAGGAGCACAGGCAGAAAGTAAGTTATCATGCCGTTCCCGCTAAGTTGACCAAAAGACCCTGATTTCGCTGAGACAGTCACTCGCCTCGCTTTTAGTTGAAGGACCTACCAATCAAGATAACCATCGAAGCGCGACAACGGTCCGCGCGAGTTCTAAAGAGTGGCCTGAAATCCCACCAACGCTCTAAAGACACGTCTGATATATAGTTTCGATGACAGAAAGATAACGCACTGTCAACCCCATCAATCTGTATTTTTTCCTCGATCTCTGCCATTTCGAGATTGATGAGAGGAGAATTAATGTCCCCGTTACTGCTATGCAGCCGGGCCAAAGTGGCGCGAGCGATATCCGATTTTCCAATGCTATAAAGCCATCGAGGCCTATGTTTGAAATAAACAAGCATTTCAAGGCATGAAAGATGCAAGCATCAATCATACATACGATTCAGGGCAGAGAAAAACGAAGAACACGTTCAATGCGGCGGGAACGAGCTAATGGGGAAAGTCATTTCAGAGTGGATTTGTGTATGAGCGAGACGGGACGAACTTGGACGTAGAGAGGCAAGCGCCATGATAGGTCGCTTGACCAGTTACCTGTCGAGACCATCATCCCAGTAGCAGCTATCTGGCCAACATAGAAGCTATGCCAAGTCATGAACAAGAAATTTTGCCTCGAGGTGATTATTTTATGACTTACAAGGAGTTGAGAAATCCCAGGTAAGCTCCGCGGGATTGAGGTGGTGCTAGCTCTGCAAGGAAACTTTTTGCAGAGGCACCTGCGCAAGAACTACCAAGACCTTTTTTCACTGTGAGTACCAGCAGGGGTAACTCTCCGGCGCGGAACTGACCGGTCAGAAAGCGTCCCCCAAGAAACATTCCTTCATTTTTAGCATTGGCAGTAATCGCAGCGCCAATACTGCGGGGTATCATTGATCAGGTGTCATCTGTGTATCTGAACAACACACCACAAGATCAGGTTGCCGAAAAACATAGAAAAACGGCGTCCAAAACGGTCAGGCAAGAATGCTTTTTGGTAAGGTTATCAGTTTGTGTGAAGAAAACGCATATACGGATACCGACGCACAGGCAGGGATCGTTCCGCTTTAGGGGAAAAGTTAGGAAAGGAAGATTCTCAGACTCTGGGCGTGAGATACCGACCAGATTGAACCACTGTGGCATAACGAAAAGATTACTCAATCCGCATGGAAAAGTTGTACCACATGTTCATGTACGTACATGGTGTATATTCCAAAAACAATCCTAAACCATATTGTCAAATAGGTGTAAGGATAGAGCAGGGATAGAGTAACTATATACGTACGAAGTCTTTGAGCCTACTCCTGTCATGTGAAAGAAAAGTTGGTATTGCTTCATTGCATTAATTCCTCCCATAACCTGCATAAGTTTGAGATGAAGGAGTAGTAGCGACGATTGCCGGGACAGACCGTTCCGTCAAAGCCACTGTCACCTGCACAGCAACAAGCCACTAAAGTGATTAAATACATCTACAGTGCACGGTTGAGGCCATCTTTGTGCACAAAAGGTACTGCGCTTACGTGGAACGCTCGCAGACTCAACCATGAGACACCCTGGTCAATCTTGAGAGCCGCGTCAAGAGCTGCTTGACGCTCCAACGGAGTCATGGGAGCCTCCTTGGGAGAAACGGAATCCAAATGATCATGTTGCTCCTTCTCGAAAGTGGTGCGAGATTCCATTTTGCTGCGTTCCATTGCAAGGAGTGACTGCCAGTAATATGCTTGAACGGGACTAGCTGGAGGATGGAGTTTGGGGTGAGAAATCTGAGTGATAGCTCAACTCGAAGTATGGATTTAAGCAAAAGCTTGGCTTGTGGTGATAAAGATGTTCCATGATGTTGCATGGTTCTTTCCAACATTATTGGGCCTATAGACCTAAAGGGGCTCATAGCTTTTGTCAGATGATCAGAACTGGGCCTCCAACTTGTCTTGGTCATTTGAAGTTATGTAGAGACGGACGAAAGGTCGACACATAAGGCGGCGGCGAAAGTATAAGTAAGTCCAATGCGCGGATTTTGCTAGTTGCCACTGATTTTTTGATTATTCGATTTAAAAGGTGTTTTTGGCGCGATTATCCAAAGCTGCTTTCTTCGTTCGACCATTCGGATTGACTCTCGCCCTTGACACCGACCCTCCCGATACTTACTGAGCAAATACGCAGCGGTATTGCCAATGTCGATTCCAAGAAGCTACAGATCGATTTTCGATAAAGATAGCAGCTGATTCGATATCTTGTCGTGATTCGTCCTGGTATATGTATGAGCTTTCAAAAATACTCTGAGTCTCTGGCGATGGCTTGGACTCGGACCTTTTCAACTACTTATAGCCCGGATAAGGTGAGTAACGCAGTATATGTATGTCCATGATTATGGGCGGGATCATGAATGTTACAATGACTGTGATAAGCCTGGCTTGGCAAGACCTCTAGCTTCAGGGTGCCATGGATACGATTATCTTCGGAGATACCTGGCAAGATCTATTATAAGTATTGGACAACATTGAACAGATACAGTACCACAGGTTTCGATAAAGCAGGATAACGCCCATCCCGAAACAGTTCCGAGATAGTAGCTGTGCTACATCTTGCGTAAGTCCATCTCGAAATAATATTGACTGGCCGTAATAGCGGAAGCTAGCGAAGGCTCGGCAGAAGTAAATTGGCAAATAGCCCCCGTTCCCATTTGGTGTGTCTAAGAGACTAACTATGTATCTCAGTATGTCCGTCAAGGTTATAAATTAGTTCAGTCTGTTCCACGGTCAACTCATCATCGGTATGTAAAGGCTTCACGTTTACTCTCATTAACTGATTGAAATGTTTTATCGGAGCCGCGGCCGAGCAGGATCCATTTTGTGAGAGAATTGATGGAGGAACATGGAAGCAAATTGCTATTTATCCGGATGACATAAGCTCTGTTTTAAAACCGACCCCCTTTCGATTGAGGATGTTATCTCAGTTCTGGCCAGACCACAGGGCCATCTTGTACAACTCAGGCAAGTACTTTACCCTGCTCTTAATCCATCCTTTTAATTTTCTTTTTCAGGCTTACTTATCTTTGACTTTGTGGGCAAAATCTTGGCTTCTGACCGGGTATATAAAACAGTTCTACCTGTAGTAACTCACCCGCACACGACCCAAATTTCCCTCGCTACCAAAAAGTATGGAATCTGAGGTGCGCCATTTCTATTCATCTTCGGGACTCTTGACCTTACAATATTCCAGATAACGTACCCTCTTCCACGAAGGACTCGAAGGCGGACGCTGTCGCTCTCATCCTCCTTATCGCAATGCTCTAGAATCACGCTAGCACCTACAAAAGCAGACTCACCCACTGTTGCCCTTCACGTCCGATCTCACTCTGCATATGGCTCATTTATTCCTACTCCGTCCGCCCTTCCGTCCTTGGATCATCTGCAGCGGGCCTCAGCATACCCAAGTTCTTCATTTTTAAAACGAAGTCCTACCTATCTCCGAATGCCTTCCCATCCATGGACGGAGGAGGAACCAGATTCGCCACTTTCGTCAGCTCCCTCGTCTCCATCGATCCCTTCATTCAGTCGTACAACACCCATTGACGGGCCCACTGGCAAAACAACATCACGGACAAATGTCCTTCCTATAAAGAAGACACACGTCCGTGAGAGCAACGAGCTTGACCCAATTCTCGCGAGCCTCGAGAGGAAGTCGAAGCTTTTAACGAAAAGCGCGTCTTGCGTTACTTGCAAAAAAATTGGGTCAGATTTTCCAAAATGTGGGAGATGCGATGCAATGTGGTGCTCAAGACAATGCAGAATGGTTGGAGGCAAGCGACATGTTTGCTCGTCTCGAACCTAAATGTCTCAACGATATCAATGTCTCTGTTTTGTATCGATACCATGGGTTGGTTGGTTGGTTAACCGTGGGGGTTTTGGAGCTCGATTCTGTCTTATTCTGCTGTGGCGTGGGGGTCCTGGGGTCTTTATTCACTTTCTATACCATGCGACAAAAGGAAGTACTCGTTCGTATACCTACATTGCTGTCTCGTGTTCATGTTTGTCCTAAAAATCACACTTTGTGTCGTTTCTCTCCATCCCGAAAGAAAAGGCGATCTGTCAAACCACGGATCCTGACACCCTGAAGTGCGCCGCATGACGAATACCAATGTGTTCATGTCCAACTAACGTAAGATTGTCCCTCCAAATTGTGGTTTGAAGGATTCAACGCAAACCCATGCTGCCTATCCCCTCGGGAACGGGAGTCATCTGATGCTTTCAGTTACAACGAGATAAAGATATTCCAGATGAAGACCTCTTCATCTCCACAAAAAAGAACCGAAGAGGACAACTCGAATCTGATTGGACAGAGTAGCATTATGGGCACACGACCTCAAAAATACGTGCTTCTAGAATTTGATCTTCTTGCCTTGGCTAGGAACAATTATGGCATCACCCTTTTCCTTCAACTTTCGCTTGGCCGCCCAAGATGGATGTACAGGTTTGTCTTCAATGCGTCCTTTCGTTATGCTCCCCCCTGTCCGTTGCAGCTGAGCTCCTGATGTTACGCTGCCCGTTTGACGTTGCACAGAGACTGTTCTATTATCGGCACTCCGTTGTTTCGCTCCGAAGGCGCGACGATCAGAATAGTGACCAGACGTCGATGTGTGTCGGCCTGGACCGGCCATTTCAAGTTCTTTCTTCTTGTGGTTTGCGTTTTTTCCAAACTTCTTTTCCCATATTCTGTAAATGTAGATAACAGCATCAATATGCGGAAGACCAGAAGATTCATTTCACACTCACGCTCTGCGTGCCCTCTGACCCCGTCTGTTCTTTTTTATATCGATATCTGCCGCCTTGATCTCGGTTTCGCTCAAGTCCGAATCGTCTGACTCGCCTCGCGTAAAACCTACGGAAAGAGAAGGAAGGAAGGTGGATTGGATTCCAGGAGTTTTTGCGGATACTTGTGGTGCCGCATGGGTTGAGGGTATCACCAGTTCATCATCGTCCGATTCATCCGCAGAAAGAACTCCTATGTGTTGTCCGCCATCATTTATCGAACCAGATTCCCAGCTCTCCTCGTCGTCGTCGTCGTCGTCGTCAACTGTACCCGATTCCCATCCTGTTCCCTCCACATTTGCCCCGGATTCCAGTAAATTTTCGTCAACAACCACGTCTCCAACAGGTAACACAGAGCGTTCTACAGCCGCAGCCGCGATGAGGTCCGTTTTTGTATGTTTGTGAGATGGCTGTAGTAAATTCTTCAATCCCTCCACGACTGCCACAACTTCAGCAGCCAGTAGCTTTGAACTCAGAAGCCTGCTTTGTACTTTCCCGGTGGCAGAACTAGAGGAATTTGGGATGGAACCAGTGCTGAGTTCTTTGTCAATGGAGGCCTGGACATGTTCATTCTCGCTCAATAGTCTTGTCTTGTTGATTTTTGTTCTCAAAGCGGTGGTCGCTACGAGTTCATGATCGAAGTCCTATAAGAATGAGGACAAAATTAGGGACACATTTGAAACGGTGCACCTTGACAAGTTGGAGTTCTTCTTCTACTTCTTTCAGTTTTTCGGTAGTCGACGTTTTCCTGTTACAAACAATAATTTTTTCGGTATGCATTGGTTTTAAAGAGTGCACAAACCGAAGTTCCTTGAGTTTCTTGACTAGTTTTTGGGTCTCGAAAGTTTTAGCTTTCTTAGCAGCTTTTTTCACTTCTTTCACACCATGATGCTGCCTCGATGTCATTTTTAAGGATTTTCTGAGAAAGAAGGCACCTTACAAGCTTTCCCCCAATTTTGATAGCCAGATCCTAAGGAAACATCTGAAAATCAGCAGGCGCAGGGGAGGAAACTCATGAGGATGAACACCTGTTCAGGGGGCTCGTATCTCTTTCTCTTCGTCCCACGTTTTTCAGTAAGACTGTCCATACTGCCTTGAAGATTAATATTCCAGCAGAATGGCGAAAGTGAGAGGGCAAAGTTTGGTCTGCTGACGTAAAACTTATTGTGGACTTGGCCAGATGCGCTCACTGTAATTTTGGACAGTCGCGTTTCTCTTCAATCATCGACTTCTGACTGCGTGTTTCAGGCCTTCATGGCTGATGAATCACTCGAAGGAAAACTCTTATCGTCGTTTGAGAGGTTCGACGAATTCTTCAAACTACAACAGTCATGCCTGGACTTCGACCTGTACGAAACTCCCTCCAACGAACAAGATAAAAAAGAGTACCTTCAGTTTAAACAGCTATCCGATATTGTAAGATCAATCTCATATATCGACGTCGAATGCTTACTCTTGGAATAGCTCGATGAGTATCAGGAGCAATCCTACCTCCTGGATCCTCATCTTGAAGCCATGGTCATGCCTGTAGCGAACGCGCTTCGATCACACGCCAAATCTTCTGTTCATACCCAACAGAGGGGTTCGGAATCCAGAGTAGAACGACTGTCGTCACTCCTTTACAGCTATGTCAAATGTCGAGGATATAAAACGATCAGTCAGTGTGTCGTGATTAAAGAGAAGCACATCGGTGACACAAAACGCAGTCAGATTCTTTCCGCATGAGATTGCCGATTTATCAACAGCTCTCGACTTTCTGCTATTACCAAACGGTTTGATTCAAGATTCCGTGCAATGGGCTCTACGATATGTTGTGTTGATCTGGCTGTCTCTCATTTGCATGATTCCCTTCGATCTCGCTCAATTCGACGAGACCGGACAGCATGAATATACTGCATCAATGATCGAATCCTCCGCAAAGAAGTTCCTTGGAAAGGCCGGTCTCGAAAGAGAGAGTGCTGCTATGCTGCTTTCACGCCTTTACATGAGGTAGGTGACTCTCTTTGCAGGGAAGAACCAGACTGACAGTATTAGACGCGATATGACGCAACGCTTTCGTTACTTTGTGGACTCGGCACAAACTCAATTTCGAGATGGAAGCACAGATCTCTTTACAGTTTGTCCTCTTTTACTAATACGAGACACTTAAATGTCGACCTTGCCAACTTTTCTAGGCACTTGGCGTACTACAAGCCATCTGTGAAGTGGTAAAGTCGGGACCATCTGAACAGATCCAGCAAGAATCCTCGAGTCTAATCCTTCTAGTAGAGGCACTCGATGCCCATCGGCTCTTCTCGAGCAATACCGCAATTCGGAAGTATAGGACAAAGCTGCTGTCTCGAATTGGTATCCGCTTACTCCCTGGGTCGAACGTTAGTCGTAGGAAAGGTGAATACCAATCGGTGTCGCGCTTTACTACCCCTGATATATTGCACTATACAGGCCGACTTCTCACTGGGGAGGAAGCCTCGACTGAGATTTCCCAGCACGATGAACTAGAGGTCCCAGCCGACGTGGAGAATATCCTGGAAGATTTGTTCAGTGCATTACAGGACAAGGTTTGTTGAAAGATTGATGCGCAACAGATAGAGTAAACGGATTGTTAGGACACGATTGTTCGATGGTCGGCGGCGAAGGGGGTGGCCAGAATTTCTGAGCGCCTCCCCACCGATTTCTCCGACCAGATAATGGAGACTATATTGAATCTGTTCTCCGTTCACTCAATTGCTGCCGCCAGTCTCTATGACCTTCCTGCAATTGCTGAGAGTACTTGGCATGGTGCTTGTTTGGCATGTGCAGAAATGACACGGAGAGGCCTAGTGGCGCAAGCAAGGCTTCCAGCCCTGATCGAATGGTTATCGAAGGTATTAGCGCACTGTACTATTCTATCATCAGTATCTGACCGCTCTTTGAATAGGCACTTTATTTTGATTTGAGAAAGGGCGCTCATTCAATCGGCTCTAACGTCCGGGACGCTGCTGCCTATGTGATATGGGCTCTTGCTCGAAGCCAAGATCCCACAAGCCTGAGACCATTCTCCTTAGGTCTTGCACAGCGTTTAACGGCCGTAGCGCTTTATGATCGCGAAATTCACATCCGGAGAGCAGCAAGTGCGGCCTTCCAAGAGCATGTGGGCAGAAATGTAGGGACATTAATTTCGGTGATTCGGACGTTAATTAACTCTTTCAGAGCTTGTTTCCTCACGGCATAGATGTATTAGGAAAAACCGATTTTTTTTCCGTTAGCGTCCGTAGAAACGCCTTTCTTACAGCTGCTTCTCAAGTTGCTCAGTGAGTTACTTTAGGACGAGAAGTTTATCCTATTGATTACCAGATAGACACGAAGAGTACACATCTTTCTTGCTCAATCATGTCCTCGACGTGACATTGAGACACTGGGATGCAGCATTGCGGGAACTAGGTTCACAGTCTTTGCGATTTATTTCTCTCCAGGACCTTGGTACCTTTGGTTCCGTGGCCATCGATAAATCGGTGGGCTTATCTGCAAGTTCCTCCTGTGAAAGACTAACGGTGATTAGGCGCGTCTCCTCGAATCGCTTGATGTGTCCGACCTACACGGTGGGCTACTCGCGTTATCAGAGATGGCCATCGCCTACCGGGGAATTGGCGGTGAGTTGGGTCAAGGGCAGATGCGGAAAGTACGTGGCCCACCTGTGTACTTCGACCCTTGGTCAATCTACCTCAGATTTTTCGATGTCTCTCCAATATCCCTTCTGCTGTCGTGGTTGGACCTCGAAACGCTGTTGTCACTGCCACTGCATGTCGACTTATCTCCATCACTCTATCCCAGCCTGAGCTCCAAACCGAAACCACGTCTGTTCCTCACTGGAGAGACATTATCGATTATGGCTTGAAACACCGATTGACATCCGTCCAGGAAGCAGCCGCAAACGCAATGGCATCTGTCAGTCGCCTAGTCGATTCCTCCGACACAGTGAAAAGATTGGTTTCACCATCTTGCATGACTTCTTAAGATTTACGTTGGTTCCATTTTTACAGTGATCCACGAGCTCAAACGCGGTTCTCAATCGTCGCAACAGAGTTTAGGAATCTTTCTTGGTGCCATTGATTATTCTGCCCATGACAACGCTCTTTCTCTCGCGATCGAAAGCTTGCTACAGTTTGTCGATGATGCGGTACTATCAATTTCTCTTTTTTCTTTTGGGTGTGGCTCACTATTATCATTTAGAAGTCTAGACCAAACATCGAAGCAAGGCGCAATTGCTACAGTGCTATGGCTCACATCATATCGACGATTGGTCGAGATATTTCTCAATGTGGGGGTACTTCCTGGATACTAGCTAACCCCACCTGATCTTCTCGCAGATCTAACTGAATCCGTTATCGCCTCTATCTTTCAGAGCTTATTACATGGTTTAGATGACTACTCTATAGATCAAAGAGGAGATGTCGGCTCTTGGATCCGAGTCGCTTGCATGCAAAGCCTGACAACCACCATCGAAGTCCTCATGCACAACGCGAGGACAAGCGCTGCACTTCACACTTACTTGCCACCCTCAATTATCCGCTCCGCCGTTTCCGGAATTTTGAAGCAGGGCGTCGAGCGCCTCGACAACGTTCGACAGGCGGCAGGAGAATGTTTCCTCCGGCTCTTGTATTTACCTTTGCCAGAGGTGCAAAACGCCACCGCATGGCAACTTCCAGGATCCCTGCTGTTAATGGATTTGTTTGGAAGGTATGAACAAGAATCTGGTTAAACTGCCACTAAATATGCCCTTGCAGCGAGAGAGTCGGCTGGAATGAAGCGTCCTGGTTGTTCCCAAAGGCTGTCCACATCCTGGAAATATCTGAATATAGGTCTTCCGTTTTGTCAGGCCTCGTGTTCAGCTTAGGGACAAAAACTGACAGCACTGTGAGCCAGGATGCTCCCCTCTCCTGCTCCTGACTGACATCTTGATTTAGCATCGCTCGCTGGCTACGAGCTTGATATCTTACGCCGGATCTGTGCCTCTTACGGATGAAAACCATAGATGTAGTTTGAAAGGCCTCGTGGATGACCTCCTTCGACGTGTAAAAGCGAACTATACTTCAAACCTGATTGTGATACCAGTCCTGCAAACCTTTCACGTTCTCCTGGAAGGAGACGCATTGACTAGACTGTTTAATGACAGTAATGGACATGAAAGGTTCTACACTCCTTGTAGTCTTCGTCCCCCTGATCTCTGATGCATCTACAGTTTACAACAATTATTGGATTTGGTGACAACCAATGTCCCGCGCCTCAAAAGTATTGCACGAATCCATGAATGTATGAAAATGTAGGTGTGATTTGTTTTAAACTTTTGAACAAGATTCGACACAACTCCTTTAGCACTGTCCATCTCCTCTCCTTTAATATCGTCTTCAATGCATGCGGAACAAAATTAGGAAATTTCCTGAGTCACGAGTTTCCCAGTGTACATTTTGCACTACCATTTCCCATGGGTAACCTGCTGATGAAATTCTTGAACAGGTTAGGAGCAATTCTGCGGAGTTTCTGTACGTCTTCTTACAAGGCGCGGATCTGGGCGTAGAAACGGATGCTGTGGAAGAAGTTTTACTAGAAACTGAGTGGTGAATCCTCCTCTTTGTCGACCTGTCACTCCAACACTGATACGCTTCAAAGGTCGTCGTCGGACTCGACGATGATAGCAGCAGCGGCAGCTCAAGTTGTAGACCTCTTGATACAAACGTGATTATATATTTAAATAATTATTTTTTAATCCGTGAGAACTATTCTGAGTCCCGGACAAGTCCACATCTCTTGAGTGTAGGAGGCTCTGCACAACTTTGTCCTCTTCAGCTCGCTTCGCGTAATATGGCAGACCCTCGTATAAGCGACAGGGAATTGGCACAAATCAACGCCGCTGCGGTGACCCGCGAGTACACCGTTAAACCTCATCTCGGTATGTTTGATATCTACATCCATGAGCTGGTTCATTAAGCCTATCGCAGACTATAGAACCGTCTCTGCTATCAATGGGTGCGTTGCGTGCTGTAAGCTGTTTGATGTGATGATTACTGATCTTCTAACTTCAAGGCCCCTCGTTGTCCTCGACAATGTTAAAGTAGGTTTGATCGACACGAAATTAATGCAAACTCTTATGGCATCTTACACAGTTCCCATCGTATAATGAAATTGTGCAATTAACTCTGCCTGACGGCACCAAACGAGGAGGTCAGGTCCTCGAAGTTCAAGGAAAGAAAGCGATTGTGCAGGTCTTTGAAGGAACCTCCGGAGTCGATGTCAAATCAACCCACGTCGAGTTTACTGGTAGTAGCATGAAGCTACCTGTTGCGGAGGACATGTTGGGACGTATATTCAATGGATCTGGCAATCCTATAGATAATGGTCCAAAAGTATTTGCGGAAGACTATCTGGATATTAACGGTCAATTTAATTTACTGTTTGTGTTAATTGTCCTGACTTCCTTTCCAAAAGGCTCCCCAATCAATCCGTACTCCCGTATCTATCCCGAAGAAATGATTCAGACCGGAATATCGACAATAGACACGATGAATTCGATCGCGCGAGGACAGAAGATCCCTATTTTCTCTGCGGCTGGTCTGCCTCACAATGAGGTCAGTAATGTCTCCGCCCATCTGATGGAGGAAAAAGATTGAATGTCATAGATCGCGGCGCAAATTGTGCGACAATCAGGATTAGTGAAGCGGCCAACGAAGGACGTGCACGACGGTCATGAAGACAACTTCTCTGTGGTATTTGCAGCAATGGGTGTTAACATGGAGACCGCTCGTTTCTTCAAAGAAGACTTTGAGTCGAATGGAAGTCTTGATCGTGTCACACTGTTCCTCAACCTTGCCAACGATCCCACAATCGAGCGCATCATCACGCCTCGCCTTGCTCTTACTACAGCGGAATATTACGCATATCAGCTCGAAAAACACGTCTTGGTCATCCTCACGGATATGTCATCGTACGCCGATGCCTTACGAGAGGTGAGGACTCTTTTTTTGAACCTGACCGATCTGGTTCTCATTAAGTCATGCCAGGTTTCTGCTGCTCGAGAGGAGGTGCCAGGCCGTCGTGGATATCCTGGCTACATGTACACTGATTTGTCCACGATCTATGAACGTGCAGGGCGTGTGGAAGGAAGGAATGGCTCTATCACCCAGATCCCTATCCTCACAATGCCGAACGACGGTAAGACGCTCCCAATTCATTTGAATCTTCTGACCATTTGTCTGCAGACATTACCCACCCTATTCCCGACTTGACCGGTTATATTACTGAAGGACAGATTTTCGTAGACCGTCAACTACATAACAGGCAAATATACCCACCAATCAATGTCCTGCCCTCTCTGTCTCGTCTTATGAAGAGCGCCATCGGAGAAAAGCTTACGAGAAAAGACCACGGTGATGTTTCAAATCAATTGGTGAGCCACACAGATAAGAAGTCGGTCCGCCTGCTTACACCTGACCTAGTATGCTAAATATGCGATCGGGAGGGATGCTGCCGCTATGAAGGCTGTTGTTGGCGAGGAAGCTCTATCATCGGAAGACAAGCTAGCCCTTGAGTTCCTAGACAAATTCGAGCGACAGTTTGTCGGCCAAGGTTCGTCAATCCGTTGTTTTGTTTCTTGCAGAAATATTGAAGCGTATCTTGATTAAAGGTGCCTATGAGTCCAGGACTATCTTCGAGTCTCTAGATTTAGCTTGGTCTCTGCTCCGCATCTTCCCTAAGGAGCAACTGAACCGGATCAACCCCAAGATTATCGCGGAATTCTATGGTCGTAAATCCAAGAAACCTACTAGCGGAGCCGAACCTGAAGCACATGATGATGCGAAGCCAGACGAGAAGTTAATCGATGCCTAGATATGAATATGAATGCTAATACTTCCAACGCTCATATTTCTAATAAGTACTTGCCAAAGATAAGTACGTACATTTTTGAGTCATTTCTGATGAAGAGCATCATTTCCTCCTCTTTGGTAACTCAACATGTGGCGTTCAAGTGACCATCCCTTCAGCCGTTCATTTCAGCTCCTTCAACCCGCGGATGTCAAACTGAACACTTGAATCTAGGTGTAAACTGGGTGTAAAACAAAATGTGGAGAGCTTCAGCTCCGTCGGGTGCAGCTTCTTTAAGATGAGTGCTCTCTCATGCCCATATGCTCCCTGACAATCAAGTTGGACACTTTGTCATGGACAGATGAGCGGAAGACATCACCGGTGACCGATTCATGATCTAACTGCATGGACATGCGCTCTCAGTCTGTTGTGTTCAAGATGAGACGAAACATGGACTGATGACCACTTCATGGTGGAAAGAACTGTCCTTGAGTGAATCAAAACCGAATATAAAACATTCCAATGGAATGACTGAGCGATGATCCGACATTCATGTTTTGGACCCGCGTATCTGGACAGGATTCGTAGACGATGTGTTGTTTTGTTCACTGTTTTACTTATCCACATGTTAGCAAACTGTGGGATTCTTGTAGGAAACGCAGCGCTGTCATCGGCTGGCGATACGCGGCGCGTTGTAAATGCGTGAACTTCCAAAGGTGTTCTTCGTGGAGAAAAGAAGAAGAATTGGCTATTAAAGACTCGGCAGTTTAAGTATACATACATCTAGAAGCAGTTGAGACGACCCGAAAGCGAGTACGAGGAGAACGGTGAGTGGTTATTGGATTATTTATTTCGCCAAGGGAGATACTTGAAATGGAAAGTGAGAAGGATCAGGAAGGTGCTCACATATGATACACAGTAAAAGGCAAAGTAATGGAGATGAAGAGGCTGGGAAATGGTTCTACATACGTGACTTATATATTATTAACGAATGCGGTTATGGTTTAGTGTCTCGCTTACCAGATTTCTCCGGTAAAAAATGCGGTACCCCAGTTCAGACACAGAGCGCGAGAGAAACCTGGAAAAAGAAAAAACCGAAATTGGTGTGGGTGCCTGTGTTAAGTAGCGATTTAAAATGAATATGTGGCAGGTGGCTCGGGCGTAGTTACGACGACTCGGGGAAAATTTTTTCAAGACAAGAATTACAGGATTTGGAAGCTTTCATGTGCATCATTCATGATGAAAAGTGGCCGCAGTAATCAAATGGATGCGGATAGTATGCGGCTGCCAGCGCGGCGTGGTACTGAAAGGGGGAGAGATATGAAGAAAATCAGGCATGTCACGGCATGAGAAGATCGCGTGGAAGAATTCTACCAAGGGAGCCAAAATGCAACCACCAGGCCCAAGCCGTTCGCCACCGCCATGTGTTCCGCTACTTATATAGCCTATATAGCCTATAAAGTTGTTCATACTCCCCTGTCTTCAATTCTTTCCCCCCCATGCACGACTCTCCTCATCTAAAGCGTAAATCTGCCTCTTCAGACTCTGACCATCCTTCAGACTTGCAGTCTACTAGTACTCATCATGTCTCCGTCTCAAGTCCTCTTTCGGCTGAAGTCGTCTTCAAGCGTCCTAGGCTTGATAAAATTCAGACTTCTCTAAGAAGGCGTCCTCCTTTGCACAGAAAGTCCCCTCTCAAGCCTAGGCCGCCTCCAACTGCTCGTAATGGCTGCGACATTGAGGACCTTGGCTTGGTCTCAGCAACTGCTGATCCAGGCCCTTCAAGCGGTTCCCTTCTCCATCTGCGCCCGGCACCGAGCAATGTTGATCCGTCCTCTCCATCCGTCGTACCTTTCTTTCCAATTGATACCAACCTGATACACATCCCATCTTTGCATCCTCTCGTCAACCGCCAAACCCTTAAAGAGCTTGATCTCGATGTTATTCTCCGAAACCCACAACTTCGTGAGTCCCAACTGCCCACGGGGCGACACTGACAGTCATTTCATTTTTAATTGATACTTACTATCAGGTCATGACCTCCTTTTTGATCCCGGCCTCCAGTTTCGTCCAACGAGCAGTCGCCGGAAACGCACCATCTGTGAGCGCTATTGGGCATCTGTCATCCAAGAAATTGAAACCGGCTGCACCTGCGCATCCGTTGACTCTCGAGGCAAGCCTCATTCTGTTGTTTGTGCTTGTGCCCAGGTCCCTGAACCGCCAACTCAACCTGTTGTTGCATACTCTTCTTCTCTGGATGTCTTTACCTTGCGAATGCCGTCTCGAATTCGCAATCTCCTTGAAGAGTTTCTGGAAGTCCTTCTTTTGGTCATACAGCCTCTCTCTAGCGTGTCTGGCATGTATGTGAATCCTAGCATGTTAAAATCTCAGATGCAGGAGCATTCTGATCAGGCGGCGTATATTCGTTCCATATTTGAGCCTGCTCTCATCGAGCAAGAGCTGAAGCATGAGTTGTTTGACCCATCCGGCCTTTTTTCGGCCATCGGTGCGATTTTAAAAAGCCATTGTGCACCCATGCGTGATCGCGCTGTCGATGCGATGGTTCAGTCATCACAGGCTTGTGCGCCTGGCGGGACAGGGAAAAAGCGTGATGCTGTGATGGCAGTGAAAATGTGTATGGAGATCCTGGAACTCATGAAACTAGTATGACCTGTTTCCCCTTCTTCACCTTTTACTTTCCGCTCACGATCTCAAATTTCATGTTAGGATATTGCAAACCACCAGCTTCAGACACTCCGACCGTTCTTGTTGCGTACTTCCGGCCAATTCGAGCTCAAAGCATTCAAGACTCGCAAAGGATCGGAGTCTTCGCTTAGACTCACCCGTGAGTGGCTTCGCCAGGCGCATACCGATCTTGTTACTCGCAAATCAATCCCGCATCCTGAATATCCGACGGGTAGCATTCAATATAGCGCTCTACCTCGGAATCAACAGACCTATCTCGCCGTTCTCAAGGGAGTAATAGACTTGATTTTCGATCCTCCAGAAGCTCCGCTAGAAGGGCTCTCTTCGCTCTCTTCGTCTTCGCCTCCCCCCACGCCATTCTTCCAATGCACAAGTCCCACATTACCCCGACTCTCTGCCCACCCAGAAACAACTTATCTAGACAGTACACGTTTGGCGGGTTTGAGTGCCGATGCTGCAGATGTGACCGCCATCTACATGTTTCTCTTGCTCTACCGCCAACTCGTTCATTCAGACTCTAACGACTCCCCCTCGCCACATGATCTAACGAAAGTGGAGGACGTGAATCTCGCAAGTTTAAAAACAGAGATTCGCGATATTGGCTCTGTTCGCCTTGGATACTGTTTCTCTTCCAGGCTAGTTCCCGAATCAGATATTGACGGTGCGCGGGAGAAGGAACTGGAGAAGGAGCGAATTGCAAAACAGGATATTGTTTTACAAGTGGCGAAACGAGCCAAGGAAGCTCGGAGCCCCTCTGTGCCCTCTTCGCCGATCGGTGAAGCTCCGCATGAAACCATGATACAAGTCGCCCAACGCTGGGCAGACTCGAACATTCACCCTGGTTCTTCCTTGTGCACGATGCTACGGCGGAGATTACGCGACGTAATATTCAGCTGTGTCATTGCTCAAGCATACCCTGCTCGTGAAACTACCCCCGAAAAACCCCCTTCGATCGACTTCCTTTCCTGCATTCCTAGTGAATCTGGTCACACGCCCTGCCACATTGTTACTGGCATGGAGCCATTGGCGGATGAAATCCGTAATCTTGCGGAAAAAATCACACGCCTAGCCCTCATTCATCTCAATGCATACCTGCCTCTCTACGAACAAGACGATTTCGTGATTTAATGGACCCGACGCGAGATTGACAATGTAGTTATTCCCTCGTTAATCTGTTCTCATCCACCCAGCATGAATCGAAACGTTAGCTTACTACCCACATTTATTGTTCACAAGGTACATTTGACATACATTGGCGCCTATATTTTTATGCCACGATATCCCACACTTGTCGAGTACTGGCCCACGCTCTGTGATACCCCTTCGTGGCGCACCCAATGAAATCACATTTTCATTGACATTACCTTCCAGGAAAAGAGGATAGATCCTGACTTAAGGGCGCGTGATGACCTCGCTGACAACAGGAGGCCTCAAGTAAGATGGGGGATGACAGGGTGTGAGGATGAGGTACGGATAATGATCGCAACATTCACAAAAGTGGGAAAGGCAGCTGTAACATGTACAGCTGGCAATAAAACCACGTAACGTATTAGAATATCGGAAGTAACACTGACTGTTGATCCACCTATAACTAGGTTTTTTTGATGTCAGTGGGAAGGAGGTGTACTGTACACGCCGGCGTAATCTCGTCATGAGACTTCAACGGAGATAACAAAAAAAATCTGGCAATACTCAATCAGATGTCAGTCTCCATATACGTCGAACTTGAGGCTGATGAAATTTTTTTGGCTGCACCAGTAAGTAACACCGCGTGTTTCCAGTGTTCTTGACAAGTGTCGTCAAGTCAAACTTGGAAATCTGATTCAAATCATATCTACAATGTGATTGCCACGTGGGTCATCTCGGTGATGTCGGCCCATGATCACAACAGCGCAAGTTCACACATTAATATTTTAATCCTTGCGTTCAACCCCGAACTCGGGAATGCAGCGTTGAGAATTTCGCGATCGAAACAGGCGTCAGTGGCAAATGACTTCGCCATTACCCCTTGTGCCACTTCATGAGCTCCATTCCAGTGGCGGACAGCTTTCATCTCTGACTATAATCAATGCTCGTTTACCCTATAATGACAAGAATCTATCATCGAAGCTTTGGCGGATAGAGTGTAATGCTGGTCGAGTCCACCAAGTCTCTTTGCATGATAGTATCCCTGTGGACAATTCGAATGAACCACAGTCATGCATCAATGCACATGGTAGCTTAGTACTGCCTTCGTGAGTTTTTCTCCCTGTCCATGCGTAGTTCAGCTAAAATTGCAAAAGATTATGCCATTCACATGTGCATCTTGACAAATGCTTCATTCTCGATAGATGCTGCGTTGTCACTGGGTAAAGTGGTGGACTGACGCAGCCTTATGCTTGATTCTTATGCGGATCCAATCTCTGTTAGCCAGTTTAACGAAGCCTTGCAGGTGACTGGACAGGCGAAAGCGGCGTTCCCTCTGGATATCGCTGACCTATATACCCGAGGGGCAAGGCTGATATGCGAGAGCGTACAGTACGGCGTTACGTCAATGCGTGCGCACGTCGAAGTTGATAAGATCGTTGGATTCTCTTGCTTGGATGTCGCTCAGGCACTCAAAAAAGAGTTCCAGAATGTCTGCGAGGTACAGATAGCAGGCACGTCTTTACATGCTTCAAGTCCTCGGTTGTTCTCTCCTGATCAGCGTTCCAGTTTTCGCTCAAGAACCTCTGTTCGATGATCCCGGAGACATCCATCCCGGGCAAAACTTCTCCATGCTGATTAAAGCCCTAAAAAGAAATGGGGTGGACGTGATTGGGTCCGCACCATATATCGAGGCAACACCTGAGCAGTCCAAAATGAACATTGCCCTCATCATGGAGGCAGCACATGAGAAACAAGCGCATGTGGATTTTCACCTGGACTATAATATTGATTCTTCATCAGAGCCATTAATATACGAGGTCATTAAGCAGGCTAGATGCTTGGGCAGATGGATAACTGCTCGAGTTCAAACCACTCGGCGGATCACTATCGGCCACGCGACACGTCTTCAGCTGTTTGAAGACGCAGAGTGGCAGAAACTTGTGGAAGAAATTAAAGACCTTCCAATTACCTTTGTCGGGCTGCCACAATCGGACCTGTATATGCAAGGCAGGGAAGACTTTGAGAAGCCTTTGGGGCCCCCTCGAAGCACTCTCCGTGTGCCTCTTCTTCTCAACAAATATGGAATCGAAGTAGCGATGAGCGTCAACAATATACAGAACGCCTTTACACCCCAAGGTTCCTTGGATCCTCTGTCGCTTTGCTCATTGGGTGTAACCTTATTCCAGACTGCTGCTGTTGCGGACATCGAGACTCTTGTCGTAAGTAACAAGTTATACTTAAATTTCATGCTTGGACTTTATTAAGAACTCCTGTTCAGCGGTCAGTGTCATTGACTTCGAAGATTGCTGTCGGTGGAGATGGGGGTCGAGGGAAGCGCCTTTTTCCAGCACCGGGCGACCCCGCGGATTTTGTAATTCTCCATGGCACCTCTTCTATACAATCAGCAGTCCTTCATCCCCCTTTTGATCGCACAACTATCTACGCTGGCGTAGTTGTCGCATCCAAGCGTTCGGAAACATGGCTTCTCAAAACCGCTCTCGATAACCCACAAGAGATAAACGCGGGCCGTTGATCTTCACCCATCATACTCATAGTGTGTGATGTAGCGGTTTCATTCTGGAAGACAATACTTACTCTGAAATGGAGGAAGCGGGTCCACAGGCTACATTATTAATGAATGTTCAAACGACATGCGAGTAGCAAAGGAAATATAAAAGCCTCATTATATCAGAATCACCAGAACCTTCATGGGTTCCGGCGCAAATCGTTAAACCTCCAAGATAATAAATATATGCGAGCCACACATGGCCGAGGGATAAAGAGGCGTCCTCCTCTATCAGAAAGGAAAATTATTAACCTGCGCGAGGACTTTCCGCGGTGTGCCCCTTTCATTCCCGAGATCTTCAACGTTGCTTCAACGTATGGGAAACGTATCTATCGAATACATTGGAACTGTGAAAATGCAAAGCTTGGAGGGAATATCAGGTTCGGAGTAATATACCAAGGCAAGCGATTATAGAGAAATGGCATCGAAAGGAGCAACTTGAAGCAACGTCTTATCAGTAGTCAGTTCATAAACCTAGAGACAAGAAATGAAATTAGTAGACCAAATTTATAGAAGGCTTGCCAAGCCAACTCAAAGCGTTGCAATAGGATGCTAGTTAGCATAGATTTTCTTTGGGTCAAGGATTTTAAATAAAGAAACTCACCGAAACCTGAATCTGGTCGTATTCAGATATGAAAGACACATCTCAACCCGCAATGGTCACTCCAAGGGACCTGATATTTTCCGTACGGTGTGGGCATCAAAATAGAACCAGGTCGGAGGACTTGCATTTCCGTAGGCTCTAAGCCCACCATTGCAACCTTGTCCAGCCTGCGCGGTTGCAGTCCGTCGTTTCGCTCCACGCCAACACTCCAGGTATGTCCATCAGGCCCTGTCGTGCCGTTCAACTGGACCCACGCATCTACCATGTTGTTCGTCTCGACGAGCCACTTGTCCTCGAGGCCAATGGCATTGAAGTCCCCTGCGATAAGCCCACGACCACATCCGGGCTCGCGCAGGACGTCAGCCAGAATCTTCATCTGCTCGGTGCGGTAACGCTTGGTATCTTCTAGTGAGTCAAGGTGCACATTGATGAGACGGAGAAGTGTGCCTGGAGAGGTTGGCAACACGACATCCACGCATAGCGCATCCCTCTTGAACTTGCTTGGGAGCATCTGCCGGAATACTGGACCGATCAGGAGATTCGGTTCCTCGTCAGTTGTCAGCAGCGATTCATGCTCAGCCGTGAAACGCGTGCGGGACAGCAAAGTCATGGTGGAGAATGGTACACCCTCAAAGGACGTGTCGTCCTCGCCCTCAGTCAACAGGAAGCCATCACGGACTCTTTTGTCGCTCAGGATGGAATTGCGTGCCTCGAGTGTAACTTCCTGGAGAAATAGAATGTCGGGTAACTTCGGTCCCTGGAGGATGTAGTCGAAGATAGCTCTGGAGCGAGCAACAGGTCTGTTAGAGAGGGCATCGATGTTCCAGGAGGTGAGCGTGAACGACTGTCTATAAGAGTTTGTCGGCGGGCATAATGGTCTCCAGTATCGCGTTGAGGCATTGAAGGCGGATATTTTTTTGAACAGTCGGGTGACTGGTGGTTGTTTGATCTCAATCAGTAATTATCAAGTTTGGTTGACTCACCAACCATTAATATTATTCTTCCTTATATCAAGACCTGGAAGCGGTATGTCTTTGAGAGCAGAAGTATTATGGGTACAACAAAGGTATTACAAAATAACGATTGACGTTATGATTAATGACTGTGCGGTGAAAGAAAGTCAGATTTGTATCAATAGAACGATTGTTACGGCATTGTCCGCCAAAGAATTCGAAAGAAGCAAATCAAGCATTGAAGACGAGGTTATCTGGGAACTGGCACAGCCAACAGGCTACCCAAAACAACCCAACAGATGATGAACGCAACAAGGGCAGAGCGCACTACGATCTCCCACTGACCACGTACTACAGCAGGGCTGAGGACTCGTGTAAGAGGTGACGCAAAAGCTGGGACAGCCTTGACCTTTTTGAATTGTTTCCGAATGGAAAAATGACTTGCTCGATGTTTAAGAGGGTGTGTACCGGTGGCCTCTGCCTTCTCGGCAGTTTCACTCTCGGCGTTCCCTGAGGCAGGGAGTGGAGAAGGTTCTGTGGATTCGGTTTTCCGATTGATGACAAGCCATTTCTTTGGCATGCATCGATGCTGAAGTTGTTCGAGAATTTTTGCAGGGGAAACGGTGGAAAGTGAAAGCGGCTGTAGGTCGGACTTGATTTCTACAATCTCGTGGACTGGTTGGATTTGCTGAGCATGATGAACTGGACGCATTGGTTTCGGTAATCTGGTTATTGTGACCCGTGATCGACCCGTTGAAGGTCGCGGGGGAAGAGCGTCAAAATTGAAAGCGGACATAGGCTGGCGTTCTTGTGGTAGAAACTTGGAATTGTCTTCTTCAAGATCGATAGTGGAGTCGTATGGATGGATGAAAGCAGCGGTGGGAGCAAATACTGAATGGTCATCTTCGGTTTTCTCATGGAAGATGAAATTGGTGTCCTGAGCGTTTGGACTGTAGTAGGGATCGTCATCTATAGATTCTGTCTCGTAATAAGCCCCAGATATCTCGATACGAAGTCGGGACTCGGAGGATTCGGAGGACTCGGACGATAAAGAAAACGCAGAGGAATTTGTGGGTGTGCGAGTAAGGTTGTTGTTTTCGACTGTGTGCGCAGGCGGAGGAGGGGAAGGGGCTACAAGAGTTTCCGGTGATGTCGGTATTGTCGTTGTTATACGGCTAGAAGGGGGCGAGAACAGAGGCAAAGAGACCTTTCCGAGTGGTCGAGGCTTCGATATCGGCGGTCGTTCAAGCTCAAATTTACGTAGTTGGCGCAAATCCCCAAAAACATACACGCCCAAACATATGCCGTTAAACGCTGCCAGCATGATACTCAAGCCTATCCACATGCCAGGAAATGCGGTAAGACGATTCCATCGAGATCGGCCCTCGACAAAGTTGAGTACCAAGGGAGGGATGAAACCCACGAGCGTGAAGATGCCGCCAGCAACAATGCCACACAAAACGCGATTGTTGCCAACATTGGTGAGCTGTGCGCTGAGGAATCGTACAAGAGATTTTTCAAGCATCGTTGTAACCTCTTGTGAAACCTGATTGAAGAGAGAGGGATCGGGATGTTGGCAAAGGTCGGTGGTATGGAAAGGGGCAAGAATATCGGATGGAAGATTGAGTTCATAGATGGAATTAGGCATAAAGAAAGTCTGTTTGGCTCGCGCATAGAACATGGATAAATGAGATGCACTGGGTGCAGGAGCCTGCTCCTGTAGATATTGAACGGTTTGTCTCCGTGCTTTCGATGCGGCAGCCCATTGGTGATACTTGACGGTGTACTCTCTCAGCCACAGAATGAAGTACCTAGGAGGGTATCGGTCAGCGATTGATTTGAAGGATAGGAGCTACTTACAGATTCTCAGGGCAGTTTTCGACGTACAACAGCCACTCCTGATCACGCAATGCTTGTAAATATAACGCCTCACTTGAGATTCAGGTAAATTACCTCAAAATCCTTGAGACCTGCACGTAAAAGGTTACTCGGGAGCAACGAGAGGAATGGCGAAAAAACGCACCGAGTGGTGGTAAATGCTTTCGATCGAGGACATCCTCAAGACGAACTTGAAGTAATGGTGTGACTAGATATCAAGGTTAGTGTTAGAGTCAAAGATGCGAACAAGGAGAACAATGCTGACCGCCACAGGACCTGACTTTACCAACTGCAGGAGGAGGATTGCATAGACGAAACTGAAGCGAAAAAGATTTAGAAATTTGGAGCTAATGAGACTAGTAGACGCACTGGAAAGGACAATAGAGCAGACCAGGATGGGGTATAGGTCCTTGGCTGAGTGTCCTGCGACATGAGGCCTGAGGGGGACAGAAAGGAAGAGGAGTTTTGTAAGAAGGTCGGATTAAGAGAGCCCTGGTCATGCACAGAAGATTCCTGTAGACACGCCGTCGATCACTAAGCTTGAGCAAACCAGGTTATATTATCCCCCTTTTCGGGCGAACCGAATAAAGAAAAATTCCTTTTTTTGCTTCGATTTAAAAGTACTTACAGGTACCCCCCCGCCTTTTTTAAGGAAGCATCTTTACCATGTTTAAAAGGGAGCCCATTCAAGGAAAGAGTCGACAAAAGTTATCGCCAGGAACAACCGTTCACACACATTGTGGTAAACGGTTGGGGTTTATACGGAATGTGTTCAACACTACTCACACACTCTATACGTTATACTTGCCATTTCTATTTCGGTGAATCAGCGCCAGAGGCAGCCCAGAATGCGTGGGTTTACTTACAGGCAGTTTAAGTTGCCTGCTCGTTAGCCATGTTGCCCTTGACGTCTTCTCAGGTTATCAAACGAGGTATTCTCTAGTGGCAATCCGACTCGCGAACGAGATATGTTCATGGACAAACAGTTCATTTAAGTAGACAAAACAACTCTCTAAGGACGGTGTGGAATACCGATAGCATTAGTTCGTTGATATACCCGCTTGCGACAAAAAGTTGGATGTATCTATGACCGTTATGTTGTCGGCGAATTTCATTGGTGAATTCAGACCGAACTCGGAAATGTTGATGGCGGGACGAGTGGCACCTGGAAGCCAGATGTTCTCAAACTGCACGTTGGAAATTGTTCCCATCGCGGTCGAGTTGGAAGCTGTTCCATCAGGGCTCGAAGTCGTTCCGCTGGGTGTGGAGTTGGAGGTTCCACCAGGAGAGTTGAAAGTCGTTCCACTGGGTATGGAGTTGAAAGTCGTTCCGCTGGGTGTAGAGGTTCCATCGGGAGAGTTGGAAGCCGTTCCGCTGGGTGTGGAGTTGGAGGGAGGGCTGGAAGTCGTTCCGCTGGGTGTGAAGGTTCCACCAGGAGAGTTGGAAGTCGTTCCACTCATCCCGCTAGGAGTAGTGTCGGTGGTCGTCCCATTCGTTGCACTGGGAGTAGAGCTCGAGCTATCTCCATCACCATCTGCTGCAGATGCGCCTTGGATAAGCGGGCCTGTAGCTGTTGAATGCCTGAGATATATGTCCCTGAAGACAATGTCTCTCATCGGTCCAAAGCCCTTTCCTGCGTTTTCGATGAGGAGAGCAAACCAAGAACCAAAACTGCCTGATAGATAACTGGTGGTCACGGAGCCTCCCTTGACGATCATTCTTTCGAAGACAATGTTGAAGGCAGCCGCAGAACCCCACTGAAACACAAGATTAGAAATGGATGCTTTTTCAACTGGGGTGAATGTTGTTCACCTTCTTGTGAATACCCATGGCGACCGCAGCTTCATAGACGGTGCTCTGAGAGAACGTGATATTCGACAATTCAGACACTGCCCCTTGCCCAACCTTGAAGCCGTAGTTGGCTGCCGACCATGCCGTGCAGTTCACAAATTCAATATTCTTAGCGGGTTGTAGGTCACCGGGATACATGATGACCTTGGGACCGGCAGGTTTGGATGCCTTGACGGTGAAGCTGTCGGCAGTAGAGGTAACGATGGAGTCGCTTATCGTGATGCTACAAGAGACCAAGTTTAGGTGTGTGGACGCATAGAGAATGAGCAGAACGCGCACTTTTGACCTTCCACGACTTCGATGCCAGCGTTCTGGATGAAACAATGAGAGGCCTGCAAACAGTCGAAACACGAAAATTGGCTCACATCTATCGATTTGGTGACGTTGGGAGTATTGAAAACCTTCAAGTGCTGGACTTTGCCAACGATACTGCGTACCATGTTCAAGGCGGTATTTCCAGAGTCCCTCAAAATAAGGCCTTCGACGGTGAAATTGGTCGTGAGAACTGGTGCGATGATCGTGTGGGCAAACTTCAAGGGGTGATAGACGTCAGCTACAGCGTCGATGGTTCCGCCTCCGAAAATCCTGATATTCGACGAATTGTGGGCAGTTGTGATCCAATTCGTTCCCCGACGACCGTTGTTATCATCGCTCCAATCTAGAGTCCAATCCGATAAATTACCAGTGGGACGGATAAGAGCACCAGGGGCGATATAGAGGGACGTGCTGGACGGAAGAACTAGGTTACTGATGATGTAACTGCCAGGTGGGACATAAACGATTGGGTTTTCAACCTGGCTCCCACTGGCGGCGGAGATAGCAGCATTGAATGCATGGGTCGAGACCCTCGTTCCCAGTTTGTCAGCGCTGTAGGGAGCAGCAGCGACATTAAAGATGTTGGGGCCGGAGGGAAGGGGTGCATCCGTTGGAGGAGGATCGACAGCGATAATAAGCTCGCGAACGCCATCCACTTTGAGAAGGAAGTATTTATGATCGTTGACCTTCCAGGATATTTTATTCTTGTGAAGTTTTGGCTTGTTATTGTAGTCGAAGCGAGTTGCATCCAGGCTGAGTTTGTTAATGGGGACCTTGGGGAGAACATGGACATGAAGGTGAGTTCCTATGTCTGCCGAGAAATGGGCGTAATCGTAGTCGCCTTGGTCTAGCGTGGAGAATGAATTATTTGGATAAACAGAAGGGACTCGATAATAACATACCGACGATTGGAATCTTCTTTCCGCCAGCTCTCAAATGAAAAGTTGTTGAACGTTGGTAGACGCTTGGAGGTTCGTACTTGTAAACGCGGGCAGCAGCCAACGAGACCCAAGCAAGGAGAAAAAGTACTTGAATGATGGTCAAGTCAGCGATGCGACGAAACGGTAATATTACTATCATACCTGCACAGCGGCACTGAAGAACCATGGTAAATGTTAGGGATGGTGATGATCAAGACCAGCTCGAATGGGGGATAGATTCCTCATTGCCGTTGTCTTTTAAAGGATTTCTGGTGCTGTGTGATGATTGATGTGGTAGTTGGGGTAATTGTTGCGGTTTGAAAATCATCAGATTTATCATTTTCATCAGAGACGAGTTGATAGATGTAATCAAGCACGCACAGCAATCGCCTGTCTTCCCTTGAAGCTTGAAGCCGTGAAGACCAATGAGCTCAGCGCTGAGCGACATGGAGGTCACAATCCATCATCAAATTTTGATTCCGACTTATCCTGTGTCAGATCACAGAAAACCCACATGTTCTCTACTCTTCCTTATTCCGTCAGTACCAAGCCGAAAATCAACTGGACTGCAACACAGGAAAAATCTCTCGCCAATGATTTCCCATTTACCCCTTTTAAAGACACCGACGACGATTTCGTCATCAGAACATACCTTCAATTCCTCTGGTTGCCAGAGGTGAGCTCTTTCACGCGTCAGACGCGTCCCAATACCCATTCAAGCCTCTTTGCAGTCAATAATGCCCCTCAATCTTTTTGTTACATCTTTATTGCGCGTATCGTCACCGCCAACAGAACCACACCCTCTTCATGGCTTTCTAAAACCACTATTACAGACAGCCCGTTCTGCTTCACGAAAGTATCGCATTGAGCTGCCCCAGATTCTATCCGATGGTGGCGGAGCCGGTGAAATAGAGGAAACCATGATGTGGTACGCCCTGAGTTACGAAAAAGCAGACGACGATCTTTGGAACAGAACATCATCTATCCGTGAAGGCCCGTGGGAGGACGAGAAATGGCGAACGCGATGGCTCGATAGAATGGAACGACGCGAGTACGGTTTGCTATTCACCTGCTGTCTCGTTATTGACACCTTTAAGATTTCAGATTCAAATTCTTCTGTATTTCTTGAAACTATCTCTTCCTGGGCCTCCACCGCAACCAACACCTGTTAAGAAAGGAAAAGGGAAGAGACGTCACAAAGAGGTGCAGAGCGAGCCTGCTCCCGCCGAGTGCCTGGAACTCCTCATGGACAAGCTCTCAATGTGGCAACTTATGGATGGACTAGACAATGCTTCAAAACCAAAGGGATCTAACGGCCACCAACTGGATTGGATGCAAATATTCTTTGAACAAGTCGTGAAGCCCCAGTGAGTAAACGAGCGGCTGCTTTCATTTTGCATTTATCAACCTCGACCAGATTCGAAAAACAGCTTCCAGATATGTGTGCTTTAATGAGGTCAAAGCTATACCCTAATTCACCTTTCTCGGGCTTTTCGAATCCTCCATCACCCTCGTCATCGCGCGCCTCCTCTCCAGGCCCTCCTGTTCGACAGCCGTCCCCGGCCCTGTCAACGACCAGCACCAAAACGTTGCAGCCAATCATGCGCAATCGGTCGCGCTCACTTTCTGTTACTCTAGCGCAGGAACGCTTGGAACGCGAACGAAGTGTCACAGCTGGGCCGTCGAAGAAGCGTCTATTAAACCGTGAAGTCAGTATGTCACGAGTGTTCAAACCGAAACCACGTCCTGCACAAGAAGAGGCGCCGAGAAAGGTTACCGAAACTGCCTCGAAGAAAGAAGCGAAAGGGAAAGATCAAGGCGTGCTCCTGGTAGAGGCAACTCCAGAGAAACCGAGATTCAGCCAATCACAATCTACACTTTCCTTTGGTGTTGTGCCCAAGAGTCGTCTATTTCCAACTGCGGCTGCTGATACAAGTAAAATGGATGAGGAGGAAGAGTGGATTCTTCCTGGTTCCAGCTCTCCTGACATCCTCCAATTGGGATCTGGCGAGCAACTTGACAATGAAGGGAGCGTCGACCACTCGATGGATCCAACTCCAACAAAACGCAGCTCGAGTAGACTGAAACGGCCCCGTCTACGATAAAGTTGGTCTGAATTATGTAATGTAGTTGGGTTGGGAATACAATTTCGTACACACAACTCCACCGACCTCACCTCAGCCTGCTTCGGCATGCGTCCCCTTGGAAGGGCGAGTGCCGTCGTCTCCAGCAACCTCAAAGCTCCCGTCTCTCCGCGACCGTTCTTCTTCTCCTTCCGGAGCTCCATTTCCACAACTCGTTCGCTGCCATCTCGCGCATTGTCCTCTATCACCGAGTCTCACAACGACCTCCACGAATACACTTCAGGGCGTTGGGTGTAAGCCTCATAAGAATCGTTCTAGCTCATATACATCTGATATATCATCTGAATCGTTCAGCTACAACGACGCTCTTCGCCACAAGGAGCGGAAGGTCGCTTTCAATGTTGATGGGTTGCGTCAACTTGCAGCGGAGTCTGTGAATCGAAGTCCTACGAATGTCGTCAGCATTTCCAAACTCGCTGAAGGGGGCTTTAACCGCACCTTCGTCATCGCTCTGCGCGACGGTCAGCAGGTGGTTGCCCGGGTTCCCTACCCCATGACGGTCCCTCACTACTTCGCCGTCGCCAGCGAGGTGGCTACTATCGAACACCAGCGGTCCCGCGGGATCCCTGTCCCTGACATATATGGGTATTCCGCCAACTCGGACAACGTCGCAGGAACCCCGTATATTCTTATGGAGTTCATTTATGGCCCAAAGCTCAGCGAGGTCTGGCCCAGCCTCGGGGACGAAGAAGTCATCTCCGTCATCCGCCAGCTCACCCAGCTCGAGTCGCGCATGATGTCACAACCATTGCCCGCTGGCGGAAGCCTGTACTTCACCAAAGACCTCGAGAAGGTCGCGTCAGGGCTGGGTGTGCCTCTGGAGGACAAGCGTTTCTGCATTGGCCCGGACACGAAGCTGGCATTGTGGTATGGGAGAAGGGCAGGGCTCAACGTAAATCGAGGACCATGTATCTCGCTCTCTGCCTCTTTATTATCATGCCCTCAAACTAACTGCTATAGACCATAGCGCGGAAGCAGCTCTCGAGGCAGCAGCGCAGAAGGAGATCGCCTATCTGAAGCACTTCGGACAACCGCTCCTACCGCTACGGCGTGAAAGGAGGCCCAGTTACAAGTACCAGCAGCAGCAGCCGTCGGACCACGTCGAGAACTTGGAGCGGTACCTCAGCATCACGTCGTCGCTTGTTCCTAGGGACGTCGCTCTAAGTCGTTTCTACCTCCGCCATCCAGACCTGCAGCCGAACAACATCTTTGTGTCATGGTCGCCCGGGTCCGACTGCAAAATTGTCAGCCTGTTTGACTGGCAACACACGTCTATTCTGCCCATGTTTCTCCTTGCTGGCATTCCACGACACCTCCAGAACCACGCAGACGGCGGCTCGCAGTCCATGACGCCGCCCTCTCGACCGGATAACCTTAATGTGATGGGCAAAGCTCAGCGAGACCGCGAGGAGTATCGCTACCGTTGTCGCCTCGTACACTATCACTACGTCACCAGCACAAAGGACTGCAACCCGCTCCACCACGCCGCCTTCACGGAGCGTCTGTACGTGCTCCGTAGCCGGCTCTTCCTGTGCGCTGGTGGCCCCTGGGAGGGCGAGACGTCCGACTTGAAGGCTTCGCTCATTCAAGCCGCAAACAATTGGGAGGAGCTTACGGGCGGAGGCGAGCCGTGTCCCTTCAAGTTCAATGCCCAGGACTTGACCGAGACGGCGGTGCTGAATCAAGAACTAAGCAAAGCGACCAGAGGCTTTGAGTTCTTACAGTCCATGGGCGGCATTGGGGAGGAGGGCTGGGTACCGGTTCAGGACTACGAGGGTGCCGTGGCTTTTCTCAAGAAGTGCAAAGAGGAGGCCTTGTCAGGGGCCCAGTCGGTGAATGAAAGGGAGGAGATTATGGTTCACTGGCCGTGGGACGACATGCATGAGGAGTTGTATATGTAATGAACCATGGAAAGCGATCAGTAAATGGATTAGAGCATAATAACGCCATACTTACAGCCTTCAAACCGACGGTAAAATAGGTTCATTACAAAAGCTGAGGGTGCTCTACACTGCTCGGGCGATGAGGACGAGGCTTATGAAAGCGCAGGTGAGGCCAGTGGACGTCTCCATGAATGTTAAGTAGAATGAGATGCCTATGGCAGAAACACAGCAACTTTAAAGAAGTATTTCGGAAGCTTTAAGAAAGCAAATGTTAAAAAAGACATGGCCAGCATCAGAAGAGGTGAAGTGGCTGCTTTTTCGAGCGTCGGCAGAGGCTGGCAGCCGTGAAAATTCACTTTCACCTTGGAAGAGAGAGAAAATTTGGACCTTCACCAGTAATAAAAAGGCTGTATTGATGCTCTACTATGCGTTTCCAAAGACGCCCTTGGTTGACGTTGTTAGTTCTGCTCCTAATTTGTACCCGGTGACCTGATCATAATATTAGACGAGGCCATTCCACGAACAACGGCTGACAGACCTTATCCCAATCTATCTTTTGTCGTGTCAGGGGCAACGCACGTCGGAGACCTTTGAATGTCTTTTCTCCCATTTTTTGGTATGTTTCGTTGAGGGTCGTCTGATATTTACCCTCCTCAACTCCGATGAGAGCTAGGATCTTGGTTGCTGACGCGCTTGGTGTCGACGTCACGACGGCCGAGGGAAGTTCGAGTGAGCTATCATGGGTCGTTGCTAGTTGGACCTTTGTTGAGTGGTAGGTGAGCTTTGGGACAGAAAGAATAAGTGAACAAGTCGCACATTCCCCTGCTCATAATAATGTACGTTCAGGTGGATCTTTCCAGAGATCTTGTTCTCATTCAGATCAACAGTATATTCTGATCGCCACCGCCCAGACCTACAAAAAGCAAATATTCTGATTCAGTGGTGGACGATTGAGTTATCCGTTTGGGAACACACCAGTAGTTCGTCGCGTTGTATTTGTTGGCGACAATCTGTATTATGTACTGATTCGGCTTTTCTGGCAGCGCAAACACAGATCCAACACCTTCCACATAATGCGAGGCAAGATATGATAGCAGAGCTGTTTCAAGGGCCTTCCTACATCAACGAATCATAAGCAGGAACATCGGGGGACACGTTAAGGAACTTACCTGAAGGGTTCAGAATCTGGATCGGGCTCTACTTTCCGAGTATCAGTAGCATACTAGTAAACATGTCAGAACAGAACAAGAATTAGTCGACACAATTGAGCAACGCACCAGGCTCAGATGGTTGAACACGAAGGTCGTCATGGATCGTGGATCCAAAAACCGGTCCCCATGCTCAGAGTCTGTTTTTTCCTCATCTTCTACCTCGGCTGATGGAGCCTCAGATTCAACGGTGGTGTAAGCTGCGGCTGCTGCGCGGGCTGCCTCACTAATCACGGACTGAAATTCAAACATTCAGTTATCGCCTATGCTATACACGACGAGCTAAGGAAATGAATTCACCTGGTGACCTGCATCTGGAACGTCAACTACCGTAAACTGCGCGAGATTGTAAGTGCGAATCGCTGGGAGGAGACCCTCATGAAGTAGGTTGTCGTCTGAAATGATGTGTCGCACATCTAATCGAAACGAGGGGGGATCGTTGAACATATAATCAAGAATTTTACAGGTTCTTTACCGTTTATAACGTCGTTTATCTCTCCAGGAGGTGATTGAAGGAGAAAGTTGGAAGCGATTTCGACGCGTTCGTCTTGCATTACTTTGGGATGATGAACGCGATGTGAGGAACGATCGGGATATGCCGACAATGCTCTTCAATCAACTTTCACTTATAAAAGGTTGGATTCTTCGATTATATCTACACATTCATCTGATATCAATACAGTTTACTTATAACTTGCTTGCGAACTGCGCCTCCGTAACCCCCTTTCCCATGGCAGAAGTTGAAGACACTCCACCAGTGACGGTTTTAATGAGATTGTCCGCATAATCAGCCCCCGACCACTTCCCAATTTTTGTGTCAGAATCACGTAGTTCCTCGTTATGCAATGGGAAACACACCTTCTGATGGGTTAGAACGTCCGTGCCAAGATCGCGTTCTTTCCGTTGGACGAGCTCGACATACGCCTTCATTCCCGTCTTGGCAAAGTTCTGCGCAAAAAGATCGGAAATGTACGCATTGGAGTGGAGACCGCCCAGCTAAAAAAAACACTTTCCTGAGCACGTTTCGGTTCAAGAAAACAGAAAAACCCACAGTGATGAACTGCCAGACAAAACCGAGTTTTCCCAGCTGCCAAACATACGCTTCCATGTCTTTCTCTCCGAGTCCAGCTGCATCCCAGTTGAACGATGGGCTCAGGTTATACGCAAGCCAATGTCCTGGATGTACCGCGTGAACACCAGCTGCAAATTCCTTGGCTTGTGTTAAAATGGGTTTCTTCGTCTCCATCCACAACAAATCTGCATAAGGTGCAAAAGCGACAGCACGATTCACCGCGCATTGGGTACCCCCTTGGTATCTGTAATAGCCTTCCCTTGTACGAGGCGCATCCCAATCCCAAAACGGCACACTCTTCAGGCCAAACTCCTTCTGGGAGATTGCAACTGCCTCAGGGTACGACGTGTGGGCCACACGCGCCTTGAACTTCTGAATCGTCGTCGAGTTTGCCCCTTGTTGAGCGAGGGCATCCGCAAGTGTTTCGGAAAACAGCTTCAAGTTTGCTCCGCGGATCCACTCATCCTCAACTGCCTGAAGGGCCGGCCCGTTTTTGCCAGCTTGTTCAGCGGATAGCATGACGGTGTTCAATGGTGGCAGGTTAGCATTGGTAGAACCGAGGATAAAAGCATGGTCGCGATCATCGATGTTGGACGTGATGAGGGTGGCAGCCTCTGAATCTGTGCGTGCAATACAGAGGTTCTCGACACCCATGATATCAAATTGCAACCGAATGGCCACAAGTCGATTTATGTGCTCTTGAATTGGCACAAGCACCTTTCCGGCCATGTGCCCGCACTTTTTCGTTCCAGGAGCCTGGTCCTCGATATGGATACCAGCAGCGCCCTTCTCAACGAACATCTTGGCAAGCTTCATTACAGCCGTCAACCCACCATGTCCTGTATCTGCGTCTGCAACGATTGGACGGAGATAATCAACATTAGGTGTCTTGGCGAGCTCAACATCTGTCATGTTCGAGCGAGCTTCGCGTTGTTTGCGATCATGGAAGAGCTGAGCCATGAAAAGATGTTCTACCTTATTAGGCACTGTGTTGGAAGGGTAGTCTGAGGACACATTGAATTATTAGCGGGACAAGATGGGGGTATGGGTTCGGAATTACCAGCAAGATCCGGCCCAGGTTCGTTGGTGCTTGACGCTGTACTGGATGATTGCCACCCAGACACATAGACGGTCTCGAGATACTTGGCCATTTGGGTGACCTGTACGGGGTCAAGTCTGCCGCATTACCGTGAGCAAGCGAAAATATGGATAGGAACACAGATGACACACGCTCCGTAAGTATGAGAAGGGGTACCACCTTTGGCATGTTCAGAGAATAGACTCCAGAGCTTCTTGGCCAATACATTGGAAGGATATTGAATGGGTAAAGTTCCTCGTTTGGCGACCACCTCTGCCGCAGTGTAGGGGCGCTTTACTCGCACAAAACGCGGGGACTAGAGACGGATATCAGTATATTTTGTGAGGTGTGGCGAAGTAGATTAGACGTGCTTTCCACCATCGCTCGACCTGGGCGACTTCCTGAGCGAATATGGCGCGTTCATTAGACATGTTATGTGTTTAAGGAGAGATAATCATAAACAAAGAGGAGCTGCTATTATATGTCGAACGGATTCAGGTGTAATTCGCCGGATGTTGAGTTGGAAGCATGTGATTCCCGTTCTTAGACTTCGGCTTACCTCCGATACTGACTTTGACGCCTCATCCGACGGCGCTCCTTTCCCTTTTCATAATGGCTACTTTATTATTATAAGCAAATCTGGAGCAACCCGACTTCCGGCACGCCTGAGTGATGAGCGACGGCCGCTTCCAGTTTTTGCTGCTTGAGCTGGATGGAAACCCCGAACCCTCAAACTGAACCCGGAAAGTGTAGTTAATGGACCTGTCCATATTACTCTCATCGTCTATCACCGTCGTACACCAGACCAGCAAGTCCATATCTCACTACAAATGCAAATACACTTCCTGCGATCTACCAAATAATTAGCTTCCCGTTTGTGCAGATATCTGAAATAGTCACCTGTGAGCACATGAGGACTTGGACAAGCTTTTTTTCTCCCATTGGCCCTAGTCGAACAAGGAAGTAATTTAATATCGTTAGATTTGTCGATTTCTGTATCACACCCGTTGTTGGGTGGAGAGTCAATTTTGCGAGTCCCAGTGTGCTCATAGAATGCAAAATGATAGTCGCGATCCGTGAAGGAGGTTTTTCAAAGTCTGCTGTCGATGGGTAGAGCAAGTTGGTGTCAGCATCGTATCTGCGGCGGAAAGAAAGTTAACATAATATCATTCTACTAGTTCTGAACCTACCTCGGAACTCGATGACGAGGGCAAGGCACAACACCAAATAGTTGTGGACACGACAAGATGAAGTTGAAAATTTGTGGGATAAAGAAAAGGAGAAGGGTCTTGGAGAAGTGTGCTTGTATGCCGACGACCGCAAAAGCCATCCCGGTTACATAGCACAGCGTGTCTCCTGGAAAAACCCGTGCAGGATACCTAGACCGTTTAAAAGAATACTTGAGAGAGGTCAACATGAGGGTTGAAAAAGTCTGTACAAACCAGTTGTGGTACAGGAATGCAGTGCAAACAGCCACAAGAGGCATCATGAAATACAAGCTGAAGAGGTGACGCTCGACGAGTTCTCGACTTCCATGAGCCATTCCAGCGCTCCATACACCACCAAAATCCAGTTCCGATTTGCTACCAAGCAAATGAAGAGGTAGTTTGAAGTCTATAGGCCATGGCAGGTAAAGAAGGTCGTTCAAAATGACTGATATCGCAATAATTAGTGCTTGTGATACTTCGGAGCCGTTGATTCCCGCAAGAATGTTGAAACTGTTGGTAGCAAACGTAGACAAAAGCGACATGTAGATATAGTACAACGGGCCTTGACCAGGGGTAAGCTTCTTAATATCCTGAGGAATGGAGGAGGAGACTTACCGAGGTTGACTAGGGTACCAAATAAAAAACGCAAGGGGAGCGGAACAACTACATGAGTATTTCCTCGTTCTGCATAATAGACCATAAGCAGCGGAATCGAGGCGATGATGGGGATAGGGAGTTTATGCCGCCAGCGAATATCGAAGACATCGTCTAGGAATCCCAGCATAGTTGCAATTATAAGTGATAAAATGGAGGATAGATATACAGCGAGCTATATAATGTCAATAACATAGCATACAGCGATCAGATAAACGACTGACTTGATAATGAGGAAATTCGACGACTGATATTCCTTCTGCTTTATTAGGTTGTTGGTGGGCGAAGTTCAGAATGAAGTTGGAAAATGCGAATGGGATAAATAGCAGTAGAATCAGAATGTACACCGAAGCACACACAAGCCCTTGACTTTCTGGTCTGTACCATTCATTAGGAAATTCGCATCAAAACTGAGTGAAATGAGTCGATCATACGGACATGGGAATGTCATGACGATACGGTTTTAGCAGATCTCCGCCTTTCAAGCCAGCCTTTACAAATGCTGGTCCGAGAGCAGGTATGAGATAGATAGTTGCAAGGAAAGCGAAGATCGAGAAGCCGACAGCGGTGTACAGAGCTGGAAGAGGTGGTACCGGGTCAAGAAGGGGACGAAAAACTCGGCGCGTGTCGAATCGTGCGCACGTGCTCGGAGATGAGAGCGGGGTTCGGATCATATGCGCGCTTCTTTACCCATGCAGAATTTCCAAAAACACTGCTACAATTACTATTATGCGCCGTTACAGAAAACTCAAGACCAGGCAGGCACAAATATCTAGTAGCCAACAATATTTGCTTCTGTACGCTCAATGTCTGACATGCAAGGTGGGGCGCGTGAGTGTTGTCCAGACGTCCGCGTCAAGCGTGAAGAAAGCCCACGTGGTTGGAAATCAATCTCGGAAATGATTGCGGGGTTCGGATCTATAATATTTCATGACCTCTGCACCAAACCATCTTAATAGCAGTGGATGCATCATCCGCTCCACTCATGATAAAGGCAGAGGCGTTTATGGTATGGACATCATCTGAGCGCGCTAGAACTCATATCTGATTCAGTATCATAGCTTCCAGTCCTATAGCAGCTCAAACGCTCATCGAAATTAGTCCTGTTCTCTTTTTTTCAAAGGAAGAATATGCAGAACATGGTATGATCGTGCATCAGATTTTATCTGCGCCATCCCGCTCATCAAATGGTCAGGCAGACATACGGTACTGGATGATTACACGTTTAAGTGGGCTGACGGACGGATGGCTTTGGCACTAGGTCTCGGTACGTCCCAATTGCCAATTTGAATTATTGGTTTTTAGAACTCTTTCCAAAGGGTCTTTATTCAACCATTCCGAGCAACCGAATGTGTCTTACGTGTTGGATACGAATACTGAATCTATCAGATATACAACTGTACGAGATGTAGCACCAGAAGAGGAGCTGTGCATATTCTATGGCCACCAGTTGTGGTTTCAGCCGTCAGGTCTTACCACGAAAATGACCTCCACACCCTTTCAACCAGATATTGAGGATGGCTGGGGCTGGTTATCCGCCATGGGAGACACGGCGGATCCTACGGTAGCCTCCTCAGAAGATAGTCCATTCAAAGTCGGAGACGTCGATGAAATAATATCGGAAGAGGATCTTCCATTTACAAGATTTAAGCTTCCGCCTGAGGAGGAAGAGTTGGATTCAATACGTACAGGTCAGTATCAACCGCCGCCAAAAAGGCATCTCTAAACGTTTGGCAGTTGAAGCATGGGTGGTCGACATTCCGGATCCTCGGCACATAACGAGAATGCTGAGGTAGGCTTTCCGTTACCTTTCCTTTCGTCTTCAATGCCGATCCATTTCACGAAAGATGGTTAAAGCAAGCCGGTTTCGAAACCCCCGACCTTGGTCATCTCAAACGTATACGAAAAATAAATGATACCGCCACCCTTCTACTTGCCACCCTCAATGTTTCCCCGACGCCCCCTTCACCACCACCTGAATTGGACTTGCCGTCTCCATATACTATTTTTGTGCCAAGTGCCCCCGCTTTAACACCTATTTCTTTGAAACTCAAATCGACGTTCTGGCCAACATTGTTCACTCCGCCAAGGAAAAATGAAGTTGAAGAATGGACTCGAGGTCGGGCACACTGGGCATGGAGAGCAATGAAGACTGTTGTCGCTGCTGCACGTACAGCACACAGCGAAGGAGAGGTGACAAATCCTCATCAAGATTCTCTTCAATCTTATTGACTTCTGAGTCCTGAAGCTACCAATTGCAGCACATGTGGCCGCATCTTACTCAAAAATGGCTTCCTCAAGTTTATCCTTTACTGCCTTCGATACTAGACGGACAACGTCCCATCCACTCCGGCACGCTGTCATGAACGTTGTACGCAAAATGGCTGATTACCAAGCCTCATCGTCGACGCCTATGAGAGTACCTACTCCATTGTTACCTTCTTCACCTGGTCGTGTGGCTGGTGAGCTCGGTATAGATGAACCGCGCAATGGCTCAAATTACCTTCTCACTTCATTGACGATCTTCACTACACACGAGCCGTGTATCATGTGCTGTATGGCCTTGACACACTCTCGTGTTAAGGAAGTTGTATACTTACACAAAATGCCTCGGACCGGTGGATGTGGAGGCGCTGTGTGTATACCGACTCTTAAAGGGGTCAACCATCGGTTTGGAATATCGAAGTGGTGGACGGAGACCTTCAATACCGAAGTGGACCTCACAGTTAGTGACACGACTGACGCGTGAAGTATGGTAGATAGCATTCAATGTGCATATCCGCCGCCGCTGGTTGTAAATCAGGTAAGTAGTCAACTTTACAAACTCTCATAACTACTCTTAAATATTGGTCAAGGGTCCTCGCGTTCGTATGCCCACAATTTGAATAAGACACGACCCTTTCTGGTCTCCATGTCCTGAACTTCCCTCACCCCATTCCTTGAGTATCGCGAGGTTATTTCGTGCATTATGTCGTTCGACTTCCGTGGATGACAGGTTGTTAATGATTTTTAGGAAGGTTTTCTCCTGTTCCAGCCTTCTGAGAAACTCGAGATTTAGCTGGGCATTTGATCGAAGCGTTTCGTTTGAGTTCGGGTCATTTAAGACTCCTTCGAGGTATGCGATCTCTCGCTTTGTAGATTCCTCCACCTCCTGTTCATTTAGTAGGTGGGGTGCTGCTTGCGTTGGCCCGACCCCTGCGTTTTTGGCTTTTCGGATGGAATGGGTTGGCAGCGTAGATCCTCTGGCATGGCTAGTGTCTGGTTTTATGGAGACATCATTTGTCTCTTCCGAACGCTTGGCCAGCGGGGCTACCGAAGCTGCAGACGGCAATTTTCCCTTCGTGTCTTCCAAAAATCCACGGCGAATGAGGAGCTGTGGTAGCAGGTGCCGTTGGGACATTGAGACCTTACTCCCCGAGTCTGTGGAGTCATCAGGTGTATCTGCCAATTCCAAGTTTTTTGAGTGAGCACGGGACACTGGCAATCGGAAATCAACGATACAGGTCGGAGCAGGACCTGTGGAAACTCACTCGTGCTGACTTTGGTCTCGCTCCGGTTGGAGAGCGATCGATGAACGTCACGACGGGTGACGGGATTTTTGACTTGAACAGGAGCTGCATACGCAAGTATGGCGCATATGAGAAATGTAACACCTGCTGCAAGGCAAGGTTTCACCATGGTGCACGGTTGGAATGCTAGATGGAAGTACACTTGTATAATCTGACCAGCAGATCACTGGAGTGGTATGGACTCGGAATGCCATCTCAAAGTATTACACCAACACGTAGTTATAGATTCGCTTCGAACGTGAAATATGAATCAACATCAAATTGGCCTTGACAACTTGGTCAGGAGGAAACCTCCGACGGGTGTGCACTGCGTTATAATTAAGTATTAATCCCAGACTGATGGTAGACTAGATTTTGAAGCCATGGCATTTCTTTTGTTGGCCTAGGGTAAAATTGTTTCGGAAAAGCCGAGGGGAGGGTTTGATGACAAGGACTTTGAAACGAGGAGTTTTTACCTTAAACTTTAAGGACGCATGGTATTCAATTTGATATCCAATATCAGTAGGTAAATCTGTAGTCAATCGGGGATTCACTGTTCAATCACACCCTCATCTATCGCGTTTGTTCAGATCTAATAATGTAAGCAGACCAGAGGTTTTTATCATGTTCAAGCCCACCGACCTCCACTGTTCAACAACGAGGGACCTTTACCATACGCGCGAATTTCAAACGGTCCCTGGATATCATTCTTGCGCGACCTCACATGGTGGTCGGGCACACACACGACCAGAAACCAGGGGAAGTCTACCCCAAGTCGATATTGTTTCTGATACGTCCTCAACGAAGTCAAATTGAAAACGAGCAAAATAGAGCATATTGTATTGTCCTGCTATAAAACATAATAAAGGTATGCGTGAGTAGTAGCTGATTAGAATCGAAGGTAGTATGATCAGAGTTGAATGAAGGAAGCAATGAGCAAATAATCCAGTAATGTAGTAAAATCATCAAAGGCGGTGCACACTACCGTTTCCCTTGACATCTCCATAAAGATGCGAGGAGCAAGGTTGCCACTGTTTGGCCTTGACATACTCCAGAAGTGAAGCATCCGATAGATTGCTGAGGAGGTTGTTCTCATCAACGTTCTAAAAGCGGAAACCATCAGCGCAACAGAATCAAGTAAAGATTTTCAAACGTACATCCTTTTCCGCTGCACGGATGACAGCTACTGCAATACGAGCACTGATATCACGAATACGAGCAAGACGTGGATAAACCAGGTCCGAGCTTTGCTCTTCCTGTGTAAGGGCTTCTGACAACGCGATCGCAGCTTGTTCAACCATAGAATCTGTCACATGGCGTGCTTTGGAGAGGATAGTGCCCATTCCAACGCCAGGAAAGATGTACATGTTGTTTCCCTGACCTGGTTCGTACACCTTTCCGGCGTACTCGATGGGTTTGTACGGGCTTCCGGAGGCAAAGATTACCGAGCCATTCGTCCTGTGGAGATCTCAACATTTAGATTGGGAAAAACAGGAGAAATCAAAGCCTCACCATTGGATGGCGTCGCTGTAATCTACTTCGCATAAGGATATAGGGTTGGAGAGAGGGAAAATTATGGGTCGTGTGTTGAGAGCTGCCATACGACGGACCACTTCTTCTGTGAAAGCATTCTGAATTGAATTTGGGTTGGTGATTATTATGCGATGAGAGCTCGGAAAGACTGACCCGTATTGTGCTGAGTCCGAGCAAAGCTGTGGGCTTGACGTAGTCAATTATGTCAACAAGATTTGTCAGTGGCGAGCCTTGGTAGTCGGTTCGCGCGAAGTCTAATCGACGAGTCAGAAAGGACGCGTGAGGCTATCCCAGAAATTGTGACTTACATATTTTGTGCTCCTGCAATCCTTTCCTATCCGCTGTAATGAGACCCTTTGAATCCACAGTCTATAGAACTATGATGAGCGCAGGACCATAAAGAAAGCATCAAGCGAACGCACGTAGATTTTGCTTCGCGCCTCCTCTTCGCTCATCCCCAGTAATTTGAAGAAAGACATGAGCTGCTTAGCAACGCCGATACCAGCAGATCCAGCACCAAAAAACAAGATACGATGATCAGAGAGGGCCCTGCCAGATGCTGCGCTGGAAAGCTTGGCTGCGTTGATGAAACCTGAGAGAATGACTGCGCCTGTGGAAAATGTGTGTTATTGTTTGAGATATTTCGTGAAGGCAGAGGGTTCAAACCTGTGCCTTGGATCTGGAGTACGGTTAGTGGGTGTTCTTTAGTAGAGAAAAGGGACTGGCACCCACATCATCATTGAAACAGCGATATTGTGACCGGAACATGTCGAGGTAGCGGAAGGCATTGTCGGTCGAAAAGTCTTCAAATTGGACTAGGAGTGATGGGAAGACCTCTTTCATGGCCTCCATAAATTCCTTCATGAAGGCGTCCATCTGTATAAATATGTCAATGGATATTTGTGACATTTACCAATGGATGTACGTCACCTCTTCAACACCTGGACGTTTCCGGCGAACACCAATGTAAAGAGGATCATCAAGAAACTTTTGGGTATTCGTTCCTAGGTCAAGGCATATAGGAAGAGTTGTTCCAGGCTTGATACCAGCACCGGCAATATACAGATCCCTTGAGATCCCTGCCATCAGGGCGATAAGCAGAGGTTGGAACCTCATGGTACGTACAGTTTTCCAATACTAATAGGTAGGCCATTAGCTCCAAGGTCTCCCAATCCCAATATACGGGAACCTGGGTGCGAGTGAGAAGAAGGTCACACCAACTAGAATCTAAAAATACTCACCATCAGTCACGACAGCAATTTTGGAGTCTGCGCCACCGGCCCAGGAGCGAAGGACGTCCCGAATGTGTCCACGATTCTCGATGCTCACGTATAGGCCTTCAGGTCGACGCCAGATGTGTGAATATTTGGAACAAGCGTCCCCAACCTGTACAAGGTAACGAGTGAGACACGTTTAACGATGGGGTTTCAGGTTCCGTTTACCGTTGGGGTATAGAGGATAGGAATGATCTCTAGCATGTTACCTAGGAGAACCTCGTAAAAGAGATTCGAGTCGCGTTCTTTGAGGCTTGACATGTAGATGTATTTTTCGATGCCCTCTGTCTTGCTGCGAAGCTGGGCTAGACATCTCTGTCGATGATCTGTATTGAGAAAGTGTGGGGGGACTTGAGGGGTAGGAGAAGAGCGATATTGTGTAGTGGCCATGATGGTTGAAGGTGAATGTGGAGTAATACGGAACAGGTCGCACGACCTGTTGAATTAATATAGTTTTTTGGGGTTCAAATATAGTTATTATAACTGCTTTCGAAGACAACGGGCCAGTTAATCGGGTACTATGTTTAGCACACGTGAATAACCGGGGGGAAAGTGTTTAGAGATGGAAAGAACTGTGAAAGAAAAAAGCGGAAGGCGCGGACGGTTTAAATTACCAAATTGAGGATTGCGGCATTCCGAGAGGGATCTAGACCGAAGTTTATAAGAATAAAACGAATTTATTATCAAGAAGTGCTCCTGAGGAATACAGAACAGTATGCTTTAATTGCTGCTACAAAAGTACGTTGAGTGGGGTGCGGGGGAGCGGAGCAAGGCCGAGGCGAACTCACGTGGAGAAATCTTTTTGCCACTCGGAATCGGATCTTCACCAATGCTCACGCCGTTTGGCACGGATGGCATGAGCTGTAATCTTCCGTTCACTCCAGCCTTCTCTCTTCTTTTCAACTTTTGCCTGCCATGTCCGCATGAGAGATTTACGTTTCGACGGTTTAAGTGCAGCTATAGCTCCAATAAAATTCCTAGTCACCCCAAACATCTCGCATAACTTTTGCCTCGTGTATGTATCAGGATCCAAATGTCGTAGGCGACGAATTTCAGCCACAACTTCGTCAGAAGCGCGTTCTGGTGCAGGTTGTTGCTTTCGCATGAGCGGTGGAAGAGGTGTGTTTGTGACAGGTTCCGTAGGAGGTCGCAGTAACGGTGAACTTGGGTTAGTCGTCAGGGAAAAGGGTGAAGGGGATGACGGCGGTGGTCGGTGAATGAATGTCAAGTCTTCGTCCTGGAGAGGAGTGACGACAGCTTGTGGATTGTTGACCAGAGGGTCTGTTGCATGGTAGGCGGGTCGTTCAGATGTCCCTGGCTTCGGCCGCGGGTATCGTGTTGCATATGAGCGCAATGGCGGCGCCAACACGCGCCAAGATGATGTCGACGCTGTCAGTCGTCTGCACAAGTTCATTATCGTTGTCGAGAACGACAAAATTCTTACCAAGGATGAGCGTTGATGTCGGCGATGCTGTATTTTCCTTCTCCGCTGCCAGCTAGATACTGGCGGTCAGCAAGCCGTAATTCCATAACACCATAGAGCCGCCTCGTCTCGTTCGTGTAACCTATTTTTTCCCGGATTTATGACTGTTGTAACACACCCAGTACGAAGAGGCAACCATACGTTGTTGAGCATACGGAATTTGCATTGGTGCAGCACGTCGAAAGTGATTGGCTGTTTACATTCATAAGTTTCAGAGCCAGATATAAAATATGACAACTACCTTGCCCAGACATAGGTCCCAGGCCTCCATGCTTCAGAACCCGATATGAGAATAGAACCAACCAGACGGCACGCGTTTACTAACCGCCCAAAAGATCCACTGTAACATCTCACTATACAGGTTGGGCTGTTTCATAGGATTGAACGAGAAAATCCGTTTCAGGTCGTAGAAGTGTTCGAGGTAGAGCAATATAGCAGCCGACTCGAAGATTGCGAACTTTTCACGATTTGGATCAACAAGGACAGGAATACGGCCATTAGGATTCAACTTGATGAACCAAGGTTCTTTCTGCTCGTCATTAGAAAGGGTAACCTTGTGTACACTGTAGATGTCTAAGTTGCAAGCACATGAAAACGGTTGCTGAGAGCAGCTCGACAATGACGGATGTGATACGTACTCGTACTGTAGCCCTATCTCGCCCTTCAGTTCCTCGAGCAAAGCGGAAACCTTCCTTCCGTTTGGAGTTGCTGCGGTATAAAGAAGCAAAGGATGTTCGACACGTCGCGCGTTCAGTTTGCGAGTAGATGACGTGAAGCGTTGTTGACCCTGATTGAGACTTGGAGTGAAAAGGCGACGGAGTCCTGTCGCCATGGCCGTTGGAGAGCGACAATGTTTTGTCAAGAGGATGTAGTCAAATAAAAGATTTGATGAACCAATCTGAACTTAACTGTGACTAATCACCACCATGTTCATGGGCTTGTGAGGAAAATGAACCACGACAGTTGCAAGGCTGATTCAGTAGTCGCTCAACTCTTCAAGATTACTTCAAGGATATGCTGTTTTTCTGCGAGTGCACAGTGAATCTTCACACCCGCTAGCAGCTACTTCGCCTCTTTCTGCCTATTCTGGCCATGTCTTTCATAACATATGCTTTCTTAAAGCTTCCGAAATGCTTCCTTAAAGTTTCTTCGCTCAGTATAGGAGCCCCTTCTCATGCGCTTCGTGGAAAAAGTGCACCCTGTTCGCACTCTCCGTCCTTTAAAACAATAACCTGTGGAGCATGTGCGAGTAGTATGCGCTGCGGTTCTGTAGGCATCTCATTCTACTTGAACATTTCATGGAAAGGTCCATTGGCCTCACATACGGGAGCGCTTTCCTAGGCCTCGTCGCCGGAGCAGTGTAGGGCAACCAATCATTATCAGCTTTTAAACTATTCTCACCCTCATTTGAAAGGCTATATGGCGTTACCGTGCTCCAAACGTAAATCCTGTCCGAAGTATTGGCTCTTCGTAATCCGATTAAATATCATCCATTTTATAGGTTTTTATATTACAAGTACTCAGCCTCCATTCAGCTCAACGAAAAGTTATTCACGTGGAAACAGATCGTATCCTCAGGACTCAAAGCGCATGAAGATATTCGTGCGACCGTTATGCCGTTCGCAATATCCAAACTCATCAAACCACTTTTTAGGTCTTGCTCGTGTGGTTAGCCTCGTAGATACAGGCGCGGCTCTGACGCTGACGCTACCTAGGCTACTGGATACGGCGCAGCTAACTCTTTGCACGACGGCTATGTACTGGTGCGAAAATCCTGGCTTTTGTGATGAAGAGGTGTTCTAATCGCTTGCATCAGGTTCCTAATAACAAACTATAACAATCCGCCTGCATTGGACAAGACGAGCTGGTATTTGCGTCAATCTCACTATAAATACCTTCGAGAGCTAACACCCTCTCGGTTTTCGAATCCCAGGAGCATGAATGCAAGTTACCTGAGAACGATTAAACCGCGATACTAATGTCAAAGCACAGCTTCAAACAGATTGCAACGTAGGTTTGATCATCTTCCAATCTTACTTACAATGCGTTTATACATACAACCACCGTAGGGCCTGATCGGCCTGCTTGTTGAATGGTGGGTCCATATCTCCGGTGGCTCTGCAACCCCTCAATCCTGTGCCGCCCAGTTTCTTTGCTCGTCGCGTGTGGATCAGTACGTCACTTGTCATAATTTGGCTGACATAGCATTATCTATTGATGCTAAATGATTCTTCAAATGCAGTGTCAGGAAACCTGTGGTTGACTGGTTTAATTGTAAGTCGTGATTTGCAAGCCCTAATGCATGTCAAACATTGTTAACAGACGTGCGATAGGTCATTTTGGCATGCATACATTTCGGTGAGTATGTGCTATATTCGTACTTAGGTCAAATGGGAATGAAATTGTATCAAACTAGGACTCGGAGTAGGTGAGCTGAGCAAGGACACATCATTTACACTTCCGTTGACTGTGGCGCTTGCCTTACCTCAGTTTTTACTGTTGAAGGGTTCGTGAGCATCCATGCTTAGCGTCTAAATTTTCCGCAGATGACATTCTGCGCAGTTTTTTGATTATGGAAACCACTAAGTTCGGTGAACTCATTGTACGATTCATTATTCTGACGGATATGTATTATGGATTCATTTATTGATCATTTTTAGTGGGTCACGAGCGCTGGCATTGGAAGCGCTGCTGCTGCAGATATCATTATTGCTTGCTCGCTATGCTACTATTTAAGCAAGAGCCGGACGGGGTTTTCACGGTGCACACTCAATCTCGGTTATGTCATGACATTGCCCTTTTTCACTGACATTCATGTCACAACCAGGACCGACTCTCTGATCTCCACTCTGATCGCGTACAGTCTCACCACTGGATTGATAACCAGGTTGGCTAATAGTAACTCGCCTTGACTGTTTAAACTGATCGACGTTTTATCCATTCATTCGAAAACTTTAGCGTGCTTGCTGTAATTGTGGTCATTACGGTATGCATAAATTTCCTTGGTTCCATGTAATCTTACGAAGATACGTTGAAAAGTTCGTCACAATGCCGACAAATTTTATCTGGGAGGCTGCCTTTTGGATACTGGGGAAATGTAAGTTATCGCACTCTATCTATCTATCTATCTGCACCTCAGCTTTTCAATCCCACCTCCTGTATGATTCCTGCCCACGGAGTTGTACCACGACAGTTGACTTGATTTTTCTATCTTTTTACCTAGGTTACGTCAACTCGTTGCTTGCTGCGTTGAGTGACTTTTCGCACACCCTTATGGTCTTCCTACCAGTGTTGGACTGACAGCGCCTGACAGACTCAACAGCCGCGACTTCCTACGGGGGAAAGTCGCTCCACCGGTGAACAGTTTCCTTCAGCTTACTCCCTTCCATGCCATCACCTCGAGTACTGAGTGCCCAGTCACTTGCCCATGTAGGAAGATCACTCCTGCGACTACTACCAGGCTTAGCGTTCACATTCGCACTGTAACCAAGTCTGAGTACGATTACCCCGTAAGTACCTACCAGTAGACGATTGATTTCAAGTTTGACTGATCTGCTCAAAGGTTACCCCAAATAATCTGAGTACCCACTCGAGAAGAACGTCACTTTCTCGGCCAGTAACTGACGTATGAAGAGACATACTACCCTTTAAGAAAACTGAAAATCGCGTGATCTGAACTCTTCTTGTAGCTTTGTACATATATCCTTTGTATTACTTTCAGCCTCGGCACAAGTTACTGCATCCAAGTACCATCTACACACTGGCAGGCCATCACAGGCCATCACATGCCTCGCAGCTGGTTCCTAGTTTTGTTCCGCAAATTAGGGTTCTATGAACTGATTGTTACAACCTCCGCCACATGGGTTCAGGATTGATGCTCCACAACCACTACCAGTACTGGATATCAAGGGCTATGTATGTACATATTATCAGCTTTTGCTGGGCATTGACCTTACAATCATGCAGGGCCTCGTTTCAATCATGCGATGTCCTAATTGACGAACGTTTCATACCTAACAGACGTGAATATTTAAGTCCTGAAGGAGAACATGGTTTTTGATGAAGAGTGGGTCCTTGATTTCCAGAGATTGCTTGACCGATGTGTGTATGTTCTGGATCTGATAAGTACTTGCGTTTAGATGTGACAGATGATGATGATAATAAAAAATGACAGTCGACACGCAGCTCAGTAAATAAAACGATGATATGTATGAGAGTTGGTGGCGTTCTGTAAGGTTTTCTTTTGACGCCACCTACAGTAGGCGGAGAAGCGGAAGAGAATAATCTGAAGGGTGGGTGACAGGTTTGATGTGAATTATACTTCCGTCTCGCGTCCACGTGGAAAAACAAACATGAGCCGCAACCTGCGAGACACCCTGCTCAACGCGCTCAGCCATCTCCCAGGCGTCCGTGAATTCCACTTGAACGTCCTCATCACTGCTCCTCGTAAAAACGCATCAATTTTCCCATTTGCGCGTCCAAAACCTCGCGCTTACCTTCAAGATATCCTTATCCTCCTCTCTGAACAATCGACACCCGATGCACCTCATATATTTGTCACCGCCATCGAGGCCAATATCTACAACATACCACAGACAAAATCTGCCATTCTATATGTATCCAAAGTAGATTCAACAGGACAGGCGTCGGCACCTTCTCCTACTCGCTGTCTTGTCCATGCTTTCTTGTCATATTACGTCGACCCCAAAACGAGACCTGAACCGCTTGATGCGGTCGAAAATTTCTGGGTGCATCTCTTTGCAAGAGCACAGTCTCAGTATTTATTCCCCAACTCGGCCGAGTTCGAGGGAAAGCGCCCCTTAAGTGACGTTAAACTCTGCTCGTGGTGGAAACGCCTGTTTTCTGATGTCGAGCGGGAGCTAACGACAAAGACGACATCTAAGGCGCGACTCTATTACGTTCTGCCTGGGTACGACGAACCTGAGGCCATAGACGCGCTAAAGAACGCGGGAGCCTCGTATGGCTCTAACTCTTCTTGGATCTATGGCCACCCTTACTCGCAAACCGAGATACCTTTGCCCTGCCCTCCAGATTCCTCGGAAGTGCTCGCAAAAAACCTGGGACATTATATCCCTTCTTTTGACGACGATCCAAAATCGAGATTTCTTGACGAGATTGCGTATACTACTGTTGGAGAGGTCAACTCTCCACGGCGCAAGCGTAAGCGCACTGAATCGCGCGAGGATGTCGACGTATCAATCGCCACCTCCACTAGCATTGACAGGGCTAAAGAGGGTGCCGAAATGGACTCGAAAAACAAAGAAGATGGGAAAGAACAAACCCCTTTGGGGGAGCTAAAGAAAGTGAGCCCAGACGAGTTCTGGGAACGCATGTCTTTTCGACAAGAATGCGTGGCCGGCGCTATTACTGGCTTCTTTACGCTAGGAATAGCAACGACATCGACGAAATCAGTATCAGAAACCTCTATGGATCGTACTGATGATGATGCTCCTCAGCCTCATGGTTCTTCTAACACTACTCGTTCGGCAGTGTCTCCACTTGCACCACAACCTGGACAGGTTTCTTCGCCCTTAAAGAAACGTGTTATAACCAATTTGACGACGAATGTAGAGTTTTCGACTGTGGAACGTGCGATACGCGCTACAGAGATTATTGAAGGGGCAATACGTGGATTATGTGAAGGGATAAAACCTGTTCCCACAAAAGAGGCAGTGATAGTAGCGAGAACGGGAACGGGAACAAGGGCCGGAGATTTGGACCGACGTACTCCCGAACCTGATCATGAAACATCGACTCTCCTTGCACCGCCCAGTACGCCCCCTCGAAGACGTGTGGGGTTTGCTGATGTATCACCGAATCCATTTCCTGAACCTGAGACGTCACTGGAAACATATCTTTCACATATCTATGGATCTGTGAGTGTCAGTAACGAGAAGAGGGAGAGGGTTGAGGCTACGACGGAGACGGTCCCGGTGGTGACCGTCCTAACGGCACGGAAGAAGAAGAAGAGGATAGATTAGTCTATTTAATTTTTTTTTTCTTGTAATTGTTTTCTTTCTGGTGGTTGCGTGGTAACCGGATACACAGGATCGCAGTGCGATAAAAGTTGAATCAAAGATTTGTGCAATTCGGAGGAAAAGATTGACGGTTTCATGCTGACAGGGTCAGGATTGACTATAAAAGGTGTTATCACCCTGGATGGATTCGATTTGGAATTCTTGTTAATTTACGGCTTGTTGATGTGCTGGTTGACTCTGTACTCTCATGGTCATGGCCACTCAGCACGCCCAATCCCTTCCGTCCTTTAAACAGGCGTTCAGCAATCATTCTCTCAATAACAGCATACCTCCTCCAAGTAATGCTTTGCCTCCTATTCTCTCAAGGAAACGCTCAAGAAACGACGTCAACGAGTAATCCCTTCCTTGTTCGCTTCACATTGCCTTTTTCAACTAAAATTATATTTCTCAAGACCCCTAGTCCAAATCAAGGAAGAAAACGATCTACAACCACCACGGCTCACTCTCGACACCACCTCTCTCAATGTACACGCTCCTTCAGCTCAACCTTCACCAAAAAGGCGTCGTGTAACTATCAGTGGTGTTGCACCTGATGTCGCTGCAGAACAGACAGCTTCAACCCCAATATCACCCGTTGTCATGGGCTTTACTATCACTCGTGATAACCCCAATGCTGTAGAAAAAGTCAAGTCCATGATTTCTGTAAAGCAGAAACAGAAGGCTCTTATTGAACAGCGTAGGGGAAGCGTTGCTGGCGCCCCATCACCTTCAACTATCACGGTTAATCCACCACTCCCAGAGCCAGCAAAGACTACACCATCTACACGTTCACAGCGTCGTAGCCCAAATAATAATCCTCCACGTAGGGTGGTAACACAACCTGGACCTCCCAGTCCAACCCCAGTAATCGTGCCCAGTCAACCTCAACCTCAACCACCTCCTGTAACTCACTCACTCCCACCACCGCCAATCAGCTTTGCCAAACGTCGGGCAGAACAGTTGGGATCAAACAGAAAAAAACCCGCTGATATCCTCATCAGTCCACGCGAAGCTCATTCGAAGGATCAACTTCAACCCGTAATACAAAGCGCCCCACCTGTACCACACGCGGGACAGAATGCTTTCTATGGTCGCTTTCAAATGGCTCTGCCACGTTTACCCTCGGTTCTAGGAAGTGGTGCTGATGCTAACGTACGTCGTGTTGCTACAGTGGTACCACCGACCCCAACTAGGTTGGCGATGCAGAAAACCTCTGCCGTAGCAATCGGCAACGCGTCGGCATCCGCTTCACAGCCGGCGCCTAGTACAAGACGATCACCGCCCGCCGCTTCTGTACCCATTGCTTCGACTTTGGTACCGCCTACACCGGGTCTTTTCCAGCATCCAGGGTATGCAGGTGACAAAGCCGCGTTCTTGGCCCCCTTTGAGCTATTTTACGATGCACTCAATGATTCAAAGCAACTGAAGAGTTGGCTTGGCGAGCAGCTTCAGCGTTCGAACACGATGATGCAGACGTTGACGCAGCAACAGGAAAAGTTGAATGAGGTTGTGGAAGCCCTTGTTGAAAAACAGGTCGCACCTGTACGACAAGAAATGATCGGGCTGCAAAGACGCGTTGAAGAGCTTGAGGATGCTTTGCGCACGGCGGGACGTCAGCAAAATACTGATCTTCCTGCGAAACATAAGGGAAACAAGACTCCTCTGAGGAATGGGATAACAAGCAGTCCAATGCCTACGGATTCCTACACATTCCCTCCAGGATCTTCAAATTCATCATCCTCAACGAATCTCAGCCTGGAACCCTCCCTCTCCTCCCGCCGACGCGCGGAACGGCCAGGACAGTCTTCTTCGCCGAACTGGGGCCAAGACCGTGATCGAGACAGGGATGCTGAAATGGGATCTCCCCCGCTCTACGATACTCTGCCGCAATCTACATCCGCATCTACATCTACCGCTGCGACGCCTGCTGTCCCACGGCGCATCGAGACTACGCGCTCGCTCCCACTTGAGCCACCACCTGTGCCGCACCAGTCACAGAGGCTTTCTCCGCGTGTGCCGTATGATTATCCTCATCCGCAGACATTGTCTCCGAAGCCCAATCATCATCACAGTAACGCCAAGACGGCATCCGGTGAACGTGAGCGCCCAAATTTGAGTCGTCAGCCGTCGACGCATAATGTTCGTGAATCTACATCGGGAGAGGCGAAGGCACATGTTCAGAAGAGTCCGCAGGCTAAGAGGATTGAGAGCAGGAGGAATTCGATCGCTATGGCGGGTATTGATGAGCCGTGAAAATGCTCTCAATGCATTCAAGTTGGTTGTGCTTTACGACCTGCTCTTGATCGCACAGACTTGTTACGCCCGTGAGTGGCTCCATCCACACCGTTTTTCCAGTGAATTTCTTTCGGAATTCATCTTGACGTATTCCGGTGCTGTGGTACTGCATGCAACGTATCTCCTTATTCGTCCACCCATTCATTGTTGTCTGTCATGATATCATGACGTATATGATCCACCTTCCTTGGACATTTTATCATTGAACGCTGTCGTATTGTTTCCCCTTCCCCTCCTTTCTTCAACTTTGGACATTCTTTAAAAGGACATTCACTCATTTGCTATATCATCCCCCCCTCTCATTTAGCCGCCACTCGTGAACTCTTGGTTGCAATACGTGACACGCTCTCTCCTACCTGTTCGATTCCCCCATCTCACCCCGCCCCATATTGTCACAGCGTTCCTATGATCTGCTTCTTTCACCCGTTTCCGTTCCGGGTTTCTTGCTGCTCCTTCCCCCTTTCTTTCTTGATTTCGATTTCATTCCATCCCATTTCTGTATATCACGTTTAGGGTTACACGGAGTTCAGTCGGTCCTTTTCTGCGTCGTTGTCTTCTTTCAACTTGACTATCCCTATCATTCCACTCGCTCCATGCCATGCCATGCCATGCCCTGCCACTCAAGATGATTTCGTCAAGGCCAAATTCCAGTCCTTTGATCCCTTACTGCTTTCCTACTTCCCTCGCATCTTGTTCGGGCTTATGTTTTCTTTGTTCACACTTTCGTTTCCGAGTTCTTTCTTTTCCACCTTGCCTTTTTCTGTTTTTATATGTACTTATAGACAATGTACCATTACAAAAAATTTAATCTTCCATATCTATTCCCCATCAAGGCGAATCGCTAACTTCAAATATTTACTGGCTATTCATACTCCCCTATCTTCTCACCGACTCCGAGAGTTCTGGCCCCTTGTGCACTTCGAACGTACATCCGTCAAACCCCTTGGGCACTTTTCCGCTTGTCCGGACGGGATCACGATCAAGAAGCGGCATTGTCACTGCCAATCCAGACTGTACGTATCAGTGCCTTTGGTGTGAGTTTCTCTGATATCTTACCCAGTGCCTCCGGCAATGTAGTCTTGGAGCGAAGTATAAAGTATCCACTGCGTTGGAACATTCAAGATTCGGGAGCCTTTATCAAGCGAGGATGAGAGCAGTTTTATAAAGCAATTCAATAGCTTTGCATGACACCGGTCGAAATTTTATGTGACGCGAGAGTTTTTCCTCGTCTGTCTGCTCTTCGACGGACTAGGCCACACACACTTACGCTTACGTGGACTCGGAGGCCGCTCCTTTGGCTCGATTGACGTTTGGAACAAAAGTATGACAGACTCCTTGATACCAAATTTAAATGTCCTTTTGTTCTGTCCTTGTTCTGTCCTTGTCGACGTCACTGCCATTCGGACCCAAACCGCCTATCAGATTCCTGGGCTTCCGCTTTCGTGAAGATCTTCTCATAGCTCGTAAAACGAGTTGCCTGACAACTCAGTATGGATTTGCACGATTTAAATGGCGACTCTCCATCCTACTACATATGTGGACTATGTAAGTGGCGTACCTGAACACATGTGGTCGGTAGCGACCTCACCACCAGTATTTACTTGGATCTCAACTCACGAGCCAGGACTGCTCTTGACTGGACGGATTCTTCAGATAGCAAACTCGGAGATTGTGACCAGTCCTGAAAGTGCGAGCAAGGATACAATTTTCAGAACCTGAACAAATTAATCTTGATGGTCACGCGGCTGCCCGCATTGACGAAGCAAAGCGAATGCAAACGCTTCGCTTGGCCCGATTATTGTGCACAATTGCGCTCTTGCGAACTGCTTCCACAGCTAGTGTGAACTTGGAGTTCGCACATTGCGATTGCCAGAGATCCAAAAGATAACCAACATCTTTGATTGGTGTCAGGTGTGGCGCTGCTATCCTCACCTGGGAGCAAGGTCGACGGAGATTAGAGCATATACAGTGTGCATGAATTATATTGTGTTAAGATAGTGCTGTTATCGAACCATGAAATAATGCACAGTGAGTCTGAAAGCCATATTATGCCACATAGGTGTAAGTATCCTTAGTGTTTTCAACTCGATCGATATAGTCCTTTTCCAAAAGTGCATCTATAGCCTGAAATCATCCTTCAGCACGAATACGAGACAAAGGAAAAGCCATCAGACCTTCTTGATATCAGGCAATTTTGGCGAAAAGCGTTGAGAAAGTAAGGTGATGACTTCTTGAATGAGCGGCTGGTGCTTCATCTGCTTTCGAGCCTTCATCACACTATAACATCATAGATTAGACCATGCCATGTATGAAATATGCAGCCTGGGACCCTTACCGGACAATTGTAGCCTGAATGATGTATTTTCGATCCTCTTCGACGGTCTTCATCACATCAACAGTTTCTGCCTTCTGTTCAGATCTGATAGCCATGTTGAGGTTGACACGGATCTTTTTGGATTTAAAATCTGTAGAATTGAAGTAGATGAAAAAGAGCGTCAAACAGGAAGATAAAACTTGCTTGGATTCAAGTCATATTGTTCTTCCTCGTCTTGGATGAGCACCTTCGCCTTCACAAGGATAGCAAGAACCTGCTTTAGGTAGTCTTTAGGTATTCCTGTTGCGGCAAACAATTCGTCCAGAGCCAATGTGTCGTTGTGGTTGTATTGGAGGAGAATCGCTGTTTGAAAAGTGGACGTTAGAAATATATATTTTTGATTCGTGTAATTTGTTCGTAGTTCGTTTTTGCTGTAGTTCCACAGCCAGGTGAGCCTGCGTGCATTATGAGCTTGTTGGTAGTACATTTGGAAACGGTTGTATGTTGGAAGGATTTCTTTGGGTATAATGAATTCGTGTGTAGGAGCATTGAGAGGCCACAAAAACGTCGCGAGAACCAAGGCATTGAATGTGATGTCCGCATCGGCGTGGGATTGCATTTGCATTTTCTCCCTGAACCCTTCGGTCGCCTCTTTACTCAGTCCTATCTCTACAAAAAGGTTTCAGCTGGTCAAATTCAGTGTCAATTGGAATTTTCAACCCACCTATCACCATGCGCTCCAGTTTGTAGCAGTATTCGAAACCACACACGGTCTTCAACTTGCTGTTCATGGATTTTTCGGCATCATCTGACACAGATGCGTTATGTATGAGCCGTTTCGATAGTGTCTTTGCGTAGAAATTTTGGAAGACATCCTTTTCGTTCACATATTCCACAAGAGCCACCTAGAAGGATCTCTTGAATCACAATGCTTCATCGTCGCGCAAATGTAGACTCACCACCCGATCCAATTCGGCATCCAGCTCGTCCTCCTCCGCCATCTTGTTACCCTTCCTCAAAAGCCCGTCGGCGTACTTTGCAATTAGCTCGGGCGATTTTGAACTGGAATTGCCGGTGGCCGCGTTGCGGTTGACAAAGTCCGCGCATGCTCGGTCCAGGCTCGCTTTGAAACCAGCTTCGTGCCTGAAGCTTCTTCGAACCGTCGCCAAGTTTTTATTGTGAACATGGAGGAGGGTGTGAACATATGTCTTCGGATCCATGTCTGTTTCTTCCTCCAACTCGCCCACAATAGTCAGAACCGCAGATAGTCCAGCATTCTTGACAAATTGTTCAAATCCCTTCCGGAGAGGTTCCAAACCTTCCGGAAGACGTGAAAGGAGAGCATACATACGCTGGAGGTCCTCGTCTTTGTCAAATTCTAGGAGATGTTGAAAATGCTCCCACAACGTGGGCGCATGCTCCCGGATAAGGACGTCCTCGCATGTACTGATCAAAGGCTTCCTTGAGGCACTGATAAGGTAGCGCTCTACACGATCCTCTTCCTGTTTGAGACGTTCTTCCGCCATCTTGAGGTAGTCTGAGATGCTATTGTTTGCCAAAAACGCGAGTGATTCCTTCCTGTAGTACGCCTCCGTCGCCTTCAGAAAGGGAGTTTCAAAGTGGTTTTTGTACTCGGTAAGACATGCTTTATCAGGATCGGTTTCGTCAAGTCCAAGAGAAACTAACGAGTCTATGACCTTCTTGACAAGACCTTGATCAATGGTTTCACCGTTTCTTTGGCTCTCGATTATGCGAAGGACGGCATTTGCGAGCTTTGATTGCTTCTGTTGTATCGGTTTGAATAGGTGGATATTCCACTGTACAAGAGCCAACTTTTGAAAAATCAGCCTTTGCAAGTTACGAATCTTTGGGGATACACTGACGCACCGTGTAGACAGGATATACCGCCTTTCGCCCCTCATCCCGCTCACGCTTCACCCAATGTCGGTTGAGATATGTGAACAGACGATTGATATAATTCGCGCCTATAGTATATCGATCCCATTGTTCAGCGTAATATTTCAAAAGCTCTTCATCTTGAAGGTCGTCAACTGTCTAAGAGGCTGATGTTAGTGCGTGCGTGACCTGAGAGTTGAAATTGCGCCGACGTCTTTCAAAGACTTGAGATGGGAAACAAAGTATCGAATGAGATTGTTATATAGATCTGAGCCCATGAAGTTGGCGCCAGCTACATTGTGCCTTTTAAGGGCATTACGCCTTGATGAAAGATGGCGAGACTTACTTCGATTTCCAATGCCAAACGAGTCCGCTGAGGTCAGCGTTCTCGAGGATGTGCAGTAATTGTACGCGACAGTGTACAAGGACATGTACTGAAAATAGGATGTAGGTTGTGAATGTCGAATCGAAGCTGTATAGGCACCTTGGAATACGATACGCCAAGGTCAAGCCTGGTCATGATGTGATTAACGCCCTCCTCGAGAAAAGCCCAAGTGGCGCCAAGATCTGCAGTTGCAGTTGGTATAAGTTGTGGGGAGGTCATGAAGTTGGAATTTGTGGCAAATGGTAGTAGTAACAGAACAAGGATAATTGATCATTGATGCGATGTCTGATTACAACTTGACTGCTTTGTGCACACACGCTATACCTCCCCACAAATCCTCCCAGGCCCCGCCGTCGACTTTTTCTCCTGTCGAAAAGCCTGCCTCTTGTATCATTTGTGCAAACTCTGATTGAGGGGGAAATTTCCGAATAGATTCCACCAAGTACTGGTACGAATTTCTATCTCCCGCAAGAATAGTACCCAGGAGCGGTATCATCGTGAATGAATATTGATCGTAAAGCCTAAGCCAACATTCAGTCATAAGAAAACACAGAAAACCTCAGGAAGAACCTACGTGCTAAGCAATGGGTTGTTCACACGACTAAATTCGAGGCATGCAAATGTTCCTCCTGGTTTAAGAACACGATATGCCTCTTTCAGCACGTCGGGGATTGATGTGCAATTGCGAATCCCAAAGGCGATAGTGTAGAGGTCGAAAGTATTGTCCAGGAAGACTTCTTCAGGCAATGCTTGAGCATTGGCTTCGTGGAAAGATATTTGAGGCGCTATAAAGCGGATTACTCCTTCTGTTTGAAGACAACCGAGGAATTTGTAAAACCATACTGTTATGGTACATCGTTTTTTTGAAGCGTCGGTAGCCTTCCTTCAACATTTGGGCATTTATGTCTACCACTGCAACGGTCGTCTCTCTGTCCGCGTAATTTTCTCGAGCAAAGTCCAATATTCGTAGAGCAATATCCCCAGTACCACCTGCAACGTCGATACATTGCATTGGACCTCTGCGTCCAGGTTTTAGGGATGAAACGTAGGAGTCCTTCCACAGCCTGTGTACACCAAAAGACGTGGCGTCGTTCATTAGATCGTAGTTTGAGGCGACGGAGTCGAAAACTTCTTTAACCAACGTCTCCTTGGATTCTTCTGGGACGGTCCTGAAGCCAAAGGAAGTAGTTCGAGTCGAATGTTCGGGATGTGGTGGCGACGACTGAGATGAGAGAGATCGCGACAACGCGCGAGTCCTCAGTTGCGAACATCTAAGTGCTCGAGAAAGACAAAACATTTTGGGCTTCACCAAAACTGAAGGCAACTCGTTAGGAATATTTTCACGTGACCCTGCGATCACAGAATTTTCGCCATCAACTCCAAAGTGAAATACGCAACGACGATGTCCACCTCCATTAAAGCCAGTAGAAAAGGAAAGGAAAAGGTCATTGGCGAGTAGATTTATATCTTTTTTCTGTAGCAATTGGACTTACAGTTTTCCAGAGCCACTTCTAGGTCCAGTATCGGACGATGCATCTACATCTGAAAGCTCTCTGGAGTCAGCTGAAAGCTCTCTGGAGTCAGATAGCGACTCAGACTTGGACAGCGACGATTCAATAACGCCAGATTATCTAGAAAGTTTACTTCAAAAGGCACGTCAGAGCTACGCGTCTGCCTCTGCCAAAGGGAAAACAGTCAACTCTTTAACTGCAGAGGAAGAAGTCATTACATTAGATGGAGACCACGAACAAAAGTATGTTTTTAACTTGTCCAAAGCTTACTTCATATGTAAGTACAACTTTTATCTAGGCCGTTACCTCAGCTAGATCCAGGAGGTCTCCCTGCGCCTTACTTTGAACTTGGGGAGACTCGATTTGACGGTCCATCATCTATGAGAGACCCGGATGTCGAATCAGCAGAACGAGCCTCATCATCTCGTTCCGTACCAGCTCCACCGGTAGCTCCCCCAGAGCTTACAAAATCTGGGAAACCTCTAACGCGTAGAGAAAAGAAGGAGGTACGTGGACTTGAATGGAATGTGATTTTATTAATTCTCTGATTGAGTAACTATTTAGCTTAAAAACAAGACTGCTGGTTCAGATTGGTTTGATCTGGCAGCACCTGCTGAAGCTGATCTTCCGCGAATGTACCGCGAGGTGGAAGCTCTAAGACTACGGAACCAACTCGATCCGAAACGGTTCTACAGGAAAGATGACGGTGAAGGAAAAGGAATCAAGGGACTCCCCAAGTATTTTGCTGTACGAATAATCTTCTTTTTTTCCATGTCGATGATACTGAATTATTGGAACCAGATTGGGACAATACTGCCATCGAGCACGCCGTTTGGAACAGCAAGTGGCGAAAACCTTTCTCGGGCAAATCGCAAGCGGACATTGGTGGAAGAGCTCGTGGACGATGCAGAAGCGAAACGATATGCAAAGAAGAAATTCGAGGAGCTTCAGAGTGTGCGAGGTTCCAAGGGTAAGTTGGCCGGGAAAAAAGCTTTACGACCAAAGTGGTGAACCAGCTTATGTAATGACGTCACAACCAATGTCTGCTCTCACCGCCATACGAAATTCCAGGCATTATCGTTTCTTCCCAATATTGAGATCTCAGAGTACAGCTGTGTGTTTTCTTGTTTATTCTTTCTAAAACAATCCTCACTTCAATGCAAGATTCATGCCAAACATGGCTCGCGAGTATGTCTCAACTCAGCTCCTTTTTCCATATTCTGTTCTTCAATTAATGTTATAGCATACAATTTCTTGCTCAGATATGACAGAATCTGACATTAAGAGAATTGGTGTTGCGCGTGGGTATCTAGTCTTCAACCAGGACAGGATCGCCAAAATGGCCAAACACACCATCACCCATAGTCGTCGAACGAAAGCTGTGGTCAAAAACCTCTACCAGCGACTTGACAATATACTATGCGCCGTAGATACAGGGGTGCGTCTTTTACACGCTCAAAATCCACTACCTCCACTCATAGCGTAAATAGAGTTCAATGGGATTCAAGATGCTTGCCAACGAGGTCCTGATTACCCTAACCACTATCCCTTCTACACAACACGTTGTTATATTACCGGAAAGGGAGATTGAACCAGAAGATGTTTTTGTTGCGCATCCTGTTACGGGCGCACATCTGTCATTTGGTGGCACTATTGATTATGTCGTCCTTGAATCTGGACCCAAAGGTATTGGTCTTCTATCACACCATCAAGTAATTTGGTCTAACGCAGGACTTACTATCAGGCTGGGCGTTAGGCTCAAGGTTTCCCATGAAAATGTACATAGATAGGTCTGTCTGGCGTCGAACCATGCTTGTGAATCTCGACGACCCACTGGCCCCGAACTACGGGATGTGTGGCAGGGAAATCCCTCTAGCTGTGAGCAAGGCCATCGCGTTCTCGGTGTCTCTTGAGTAAGCATCTTCGCACCTTTTGGCGCCCACAGTCATCCACAGACACCAAAATCCTCATTTTTCAGCGTCCCCGTGGTGCGATTCTGTACTACAGATGGCTCTTCATGGAGATTCTATATTTTAATCACGGAACATGGCAAGTTGACGTACTACGAATCTCCGCTTCGCGCACTGGGTATGTTCAATTCTAGTGAAGTTGAACTGCAGAAACTCACCGAAACAGTGCTAATTCTCACTGAATGGGTAAGTGCCACCGCGCCTTTGCTCGATTTGCAGATCTAAGATATCCGTCATTAGCTCACGCCCACCGTACCAGACCTATTTACGCTCGAGAAGGGCCTGTCTTAATTATAGAAACAAGTGGACGGTACAGAAGCGAAACGATATGCAAAGAAGAAATTAGAGGCGCTTCAGATTCCAAGGGGAGGAAATTAAGCTAGACACGGCTTATGATGTAATGACGTACTGATAGATGTTTCCTCTCACCGCCATACGAAATTCCAGACATTATAGCTTCCTCTCAATATTGACATCTCAGAGGACAGGTGTACGTTTTCTTGTTATTCTTCTTAAAACAAACTTCACTCAGGTTCAGTGCAAGATTGATGCCAAACATGGTCCACGAGTATGTCTCAACTCAGCTCTCAGCTCCTTTTCCATACTTATTCTTTTCTTCAATCATCAATATAGCCTGCAATTTCTTGCTCAGATATGACAGAATCTCACCTTGAGACAATTGGTGTTGCGAATGGGAGACTAGTCTTCAACCAGGACAGAATCGCCAAAATTGCCAAACACGCCATGACCCACACTCGTCAAACGAAAGCTGCAATTGAAGATCTCCTCAAGAGACTCGGAAATATATTCGACGCCGTGGATACGGGGGTGCGTCTTTTACATGCTCAAAATCCGCTACCTCCATTCATGATAGAACAGAGTGAAACGGGATTCAAGATGGTTGTCAACGAGATGCTGATCACTCTAACCACTCTCCCCTCTTTACAGGAAGTTGCTATATTACCGGATAGGGAGATTGAACCAGAAGATGTTCTTGTTGTGCATCCTGTTACAGGCGCACATCTGTCATTTGGTGGCACTATTGATTATGTTATTCTTGAATCTGAACCTGAACACAAAGGTATCGTTCTTCTCATAGACCACCAAGTAATTCAGTCTGACGCAGTATCTATCAGGCTGGGAGTTAGGCACAATGAGTCCAATGAAAATGTACATAGATCGGTCTATCTGGCGCCGGGCCATGCTTGTGAATCTCGACTACCCAATGGCTCCGAACTACGGGATGTGTGGTAGAGAAATCCCTTTAGCTGTGAGCAAAGCCATTGCGTTCTCGGTATCTCTTGAGTAAGTATCTTCGCACTTTGTCAATGTCATCCACAGACACCAAAATCCCAAATTTTCAGCGTCCCTGTAGTACGATTCTGTACCACAACTGGCACTTCATGGAGATTCTTTATTTTAATCATGGAACATGGCAAGTTGACATACTACGATTCTTGGTTTCGCCTACTGTGTGCAGGATCCGATTCTCGTGAGAGGGAACTGCAGAAACTCAGCGAATTAATGCTGATTCTTACTGAATGGGTAAGTACAACCACGCCTTTGCTCGATTTGCAGATCTAAGATATCCGTCATTAGCTCACGCCCGCTGTACCAGACCTATTTACGCTCAAGAAGCGCCTGTCTTAGCTATATAATGGTGCTGGTGTTTAGTTCTTTACTGTATTACAATAATCACGCATAATGTACGACTTGACCTTTCGATTCCAAATGACTTCGGAATGTAGCCAGGACAAGCCAGAGAAAGCATATCCAGAACGTCCACCCGATTATCCAAGCTGCACACTCTTGACAACTTTTGATATGCCGGATCTCTCTCCGTCATATCTTCCAGTCTCTGCCAGTCCACCCTTGTAGACCGCCTTCTGCGAAGATAGTTTCTTCTTCGCCTTTTCGAATTTGAGTCGCTTCTTGACACGCGGGTTCCGAACGCTTTTCGCGCGATGTGGAGTGAGTCCTTTATTGGCTAAGATCGCGCGTGTGAGCGACCGTGGACCTGTAGCATCGTCCTCGCTGAAATCAGGACTGTGGAGTAGAAATTAGAAAATCCCAAGAGGCAGCAAAGACGAAAAACGCACCGCGCGGCTTCAACCATGGCGTCGTATTCAGCTTGCTTCTGTTCTTTTTTATTTTTCGCGGTCTTTTTAACGAGGTCATAGTAGCCATCTGGACCTTTTGAGTGGTCTCCATCATCGGCTTGTCCTCGTCCTATGTCTTCCAAGTCCTCACCACCTTGGCCTCTGCTTCTAGTATTCTCTCGAATAAGACGAGCATCCTTCTCTTTTCTCCGTTCGCGATAGGGAAGGTCATCATCACCTCCCAAAGCTTGACTCCTTGCGCCTTTACGTCTTGCACTGGTGCTTTCGATTCTTGATGTATGAAACTGTAGCGTTTTCCTACGTGCAGACTTGTCGGCGGCATCTGCATGTTGAAGGGAGGTAGCCTCGCCAAAAGCATCTGTTAGAACAGAATCGAGAATGTTGCGAGATGAAGCTTTTGAAGACACAAAGTCGGGTTCCACAAGGTCGAAGGCGGGGGGAGGTTTAACGCCTTTGGCAGTCGCCGTCTTGGCCGTCTTGCGTTTTTTCTTAGGCGGTTCAGTCGAGTCAGACTCAAGGAAGGCTTGTTGGTCCTCGAGTAATAGTTCAAGTTCGTGGTCATCCAAGTCATTCTCCGCCCAAAGAGGTTCTCCGTCTGCCATCACATCGTCGATTGACATACTCACATCGTCGTCGTCGTCGTCGTCATCGTCATCAAGTTCAGAATCAGATGCAAGCAGTCCAATGTCGTCGAAAGTGGTTAGGGATTGTTTCAAAGTGAGGAGGCGACGAAGAATTGTGTGTTCTTTGAGCAGTTCGGGTCGTTGGACATACTTTTCCGAACTTGCAAGGTGAAAATAGAACGCGAGCGTTGTTGCGTAAGTTAACAATGCCTCTGCAACGGCTTAAACTTTGCACTACGTATATTTTGAAAGTGAACTTACGATAGTATATGTGCAACATGCCGAGGCTCATCCTGTCTACAACCTCAGTTTCCGAACTATACAACGTAGTCAGATAAAGGCAGGTAACGATGAAGGATGCGTACTGACTTTTGTTGTATTCTTTCTTTAGTCTTTGCCAGATTTTCAATAGCATCTTGCCAGTCGCGTGCTAAGGCTAAGGTTTCTGGGATGGTTTTTTCTAAATGGCGCAGTAACGATTTTTGGTCTTGGGGAAGCTTCTGCACTACGGCGAAAGTAGGTTCTGCAAATTCACTTTGAAGAAATGATGAGATATACGGCATGGAGGAAATAAGAAGGGGTTCGCACTCGATATCATGGTCGACTTCAATGTCAATGGCATCTTCCAACCCAAAGTCCGCGTCTACCATCTCTTCACGCATTTTGCTCTGCAGTCGGTTAGCCTCCTGCTCCTCCAACTCATGACCTTCCTCATCGTCGGATTCGAGTTGCCCAGCGTTTGAGGAGTACCAAACAGCTTTGCTCTTGCCCCAACTCTCTTCCTCCTCAGATTCTGAATCATCCTCGTCGGATGACTGGCCCTTTTGCGCCTTCTTCTTCTTTTTTCCTTTTTTCGGGTATTCGCTAAACTCCTCTTCATAGTCTTCGTTTTCGTCCATATCAACGTCTTCATCCACTTCTTCTTCGTCGTCATCATTCATTCCTTTCAACGCAAAGACCTCATCGTCATCGCCGTCGTCGTCCTGCTCCCAGTCATTTCCTTCCAAAAGGACCTTGTCTCTTGAGGCATGGACTGTGCAAGTCAAGACAGGAAGATACAGATATTTTCAAGGACTTACACAGATCTTCTTTGTCCTGTGGAATATCGGAACGCTTATTCCATTTCGTGATTTTGGCCTCATTACGGTTCACAGGCCGAGCCTTTCCGCCTCCACGAGTTTTTGAGGACCGCCTACGAGGCATGAGTGTTGTGTAGAGATCAACGAAGTTTGTTGTTTGGAAATCAAAATTGAATAATTACTCTGGACGTTATCGAGTCGGGAGTTCGCACTAATTTACAGACCGCAACGGCCGCCTGGCGAAATGGCATCGCGTCTGACTACGATTCAGTCGTTATCAGGAGATTGCAGGTTCGACCCCTGCGGTGGTCATTTTTGTCTCGCTTCCTCAACAGAACGAGTGTCAATTGCTAGCTCGGAGTAATGTACTCAAGTCCTGAGGCCTGGAGTCCGATGGGTTATGTCAGGTTTACCCTCGGTGACAACGACTGGACCTATGCTGGAAATGTTGCTCATGCGCACTTGACTCATCACTCCACCTGCAGTTTCTTTGGGCTCGCGCGAAAAGCCTGTCTATGCAGTAGAAGAAATTGAGCCTCACACTTCAGCAGAAGAAAAATCCTCAACTATCCTCTTCCCAAAACCACCTTCACCACTGGCAAACATCGTGTCCCTACCTCCGCCTCCCGACGGCGAAAAGATTTTGGCCGCATTTAACGATCCCAGAGTATGCGGCATGGTTCATGCGCAAGGAACCGACATTCACTAGGCTCAGGGTAACTTATAGCTGTGTTAATCGTTGGTATAACATTGAGAAGGCACGTCGGGTGCTTGGATATGAGCCTATAGTTGATGTTTAAACTCGGGTTGTCGTATGTCTAGTCACTTGTCGTGTTCTTCATGCTCGCGCTGACAATCTGGTTTCTAGTGGTGTGAAGGAGTACTGCCCGCTTCATCGCCTCTAAAATGTACTTCACCTGCCGAGGTCTGCCTTTTACTCAAGTCTTGCTCAAGTCCTCCGACTTCATCACACATGATCTCGCCGTGGAAAATGTTTTCGATGGTTGTGAAGACCCTCCTCCTTCCTGTGAACTTGAAGTACTCAATTGAGCGGATCGTAGCCGAGAATTAAGGTGTTTTGTGCGAGACAACAATCTCATGGGTGCGCCTGCGACAATCCTCTCTACTTTACTTCAACTCACCTCTTGTTATCAGCTATATCCCAGCGCGATCATGATTACTACGATTTGTTAAATGACCCTCTTACGAAAAGTTTGATCACCCAATCAGTGCTGGGACAAGAACATCCGGACGTCGAAATATTGGGTCTGCTCCCAGTTGTGCGTTCTTCGTCTTCAACCCGATATTAATCATTAACTCACACTGAGTCCCGATATCTTTGATTTTTTTCCTTACGCGAGATATGTCGCGTGGACATATAGTCGATTTCAATCCCTATGCGCCTCGCACCGACCCTCTGT